>CM069910.1:58194054-58480478 GCA_036172215.1 Camellia granthamiana
ATATAGGGCATATTTCAATTAGCATACAGTATGGCAGCATGTTTGCATCATTCATCTGTTTTGCATGCACCGGGCTCGGCGTATCATACAAACTGCATTTGTATTTCAATTCCAAATTGAATACGTGTTAGTTGTAGCATTCCATATGCCATGTTTAGAATAGCCGAGCCTGCTATAGTTGCATTTTGCATGTGTTGCATTAGGCATTTCAGCATACTTAGGATCATGCATGATTTCTAATCAGCTTTTGTTTTGGCTTGGAGTACTCGGTAAGTCTTATGCTTTAGCATCCTTGCATGCGTGTGAGTGTTGCCATGAATAGCATGCTTACCATGAGGCTATTTGTTTATGTGATATAACTGCCTTGAATGCCTGTGGGTGGAGGTTGGGTTATTTGAATTGGGACAATGTATTGATTGTTTGTTTTAAGCCCACTAGATTGTGGCAAAGTCATATTTTCTAAACCCACCCGAGAGTGGCAAAATCTGCATTTTAAGCCTACCTGCGGGTAGCAAACCATCTTTCAAAAACAAACATGAAATGTTTTGTTCCAATTCAGGCGACTCAGTCTATACTTGTATGCTGTGCGCATCACATAGTAACCTAGGCTAATAACCGGAATAAGAACATACAATGTTTTCAAAATAAGATATCATGGTTAGTAGAGGCCGGTCTTTGACCGGGCGAGCGGGGGTGCTCACGAAGTGACCTTCCCCAATCGTACCCAAGTTCCCGAGCCGAGGCAACTTTGGTGATGACGGACACGTGGCCTTTGGCACCGAGTCAGGGTTTCCTAAATTTCCCAAAAATAAAATATTTAGGTGGCGACTCTGTATCTGGCAAAGCAGTCCATGTTTGGCACTTCTTTCAAAAAAATCTGTTTTCAAAACGATTTGCCGGATTTGGACTCTTTGGTTCAAGATTTAAAACCGTGGCACAAATCGAGTCCGAACTGTAGCGAGGTCCCTCGCGGACTTGTTACAGTTTCTGGCGACTCTGCTGGGGATTTAGAGAACTTGACTCGAACTCATGATATCTGGTTTTGACTACACTTGTGTGTTTCTTTGCATTGCATTTGCATTGGTGCGCCTAGGACACCGTGTTTGCCATATGCCATTCCCGAACGATTTGCCGGAGGCTTGTCTTGTCAAGGCATGACCATAAGGCTGATCGGCTCTATGCTCTGACAGCATGGGAACACAAACCCCGGTTTTACCGGGGCACCCTTTTCGACCATTCGACCTAGTGCATATTCGGATCCATAGTGACCATTCCAAACTAGGACAGGTTGCTTACCCATTTATAGGTTGTTTGAAACCGCTGCGTGCATAGTGAAACCCTAGTTCCTGACAAAATAGGACAGGGAAACCCTACCCCAACATAGGGGTGTTTTGGCTCTCACTTATCTGTTATGTGCTTGTTAGAGTGCGTCTCTACAGGGAATGCATGTATCAGTTTATGAGTCACATCAGGCCTGCGGGCATCAGTTTTTGAGATTGGGCATCAGGCCTGCGGGCATCAGCCAGTCATTTGAGAATCAGTTGTCTGCGGATATCAGATTCAGTTTTGGGGACAGTGATATAGGGACAGTAATCAGTGATCGAGGACAGTGTATACCCAGCTTATCAACCGTGTGTTGTATGCCCGACTGTGTGTTGTGTATTTAATTTAAGCTGTTATGCTGTCCGTTTTTCTGGTTATTTATTTCCTTTTCGCTTTATTTATCTTTTTGCTAGGGCAGGTTTGTAGCACAATTGCTTCCGAACCAGTAGATATACCCCAAGCACTTTGGACATGAGGTCGCCGACTTATTCGATCCGAGGATCTGATTGACGGACATCCAGTGTTCCACTCATTACCCCCAGTTGTTAGGAGAAGGCCGAGAAGGCGCAGTCCGTCTGAGCAGAGATCATCAGGGCAGAGGCCTACCCTAGCAGTGAACAATCCGACTGAGGTTGCTATTTCCGCTTTAGAGATACACTTACCAGTTATTCAGATGGATCCGCCGAATACATCAGGGATGGAGGCGATGATGCGCCAAATGCAAGAGAGCATGAGACAGATGCAAGAGGATGCCATCCGCCAAACGGAATTTTCTAAGCAACAGGCTACAGTTATGGCCCAACAGGCTGAGCTCATTACCAGGCTCCACCAGCAAACCGGAACATCAACCTCGCACCCGGCTCCTCCTCCACCCGGAGCTCCGTTACCCGAGCAGGCATCCACTGGTCAAAATGCCCTGCCAAATCCCCAGAATACCCCCCTGAACACCCAAAACACCCTACCCAATGTCCAGAATATTCAAGAGGACACAGGCCATCCAACGGGGTTGGCTCCGCCCCCGCTTCTGCCTCAGCTGTCCAAGACTCATACACCTGCCAACCATCCGGACTCTCCTTTCGAGTTCGAGGTAGACCACACAGCTCTGAAATTGAGCAAACTGGAGAAGCTTTTTAAGAAGTCTCAGGGGGTGAAGGCCATACCAGACATCGAAGATGGATACACCGACGTGGCCGTAACATTGCCAGACCGATTCAAGATGCCACAGATTGATCGTTTTGATGGGTCCGGGGATTCTATGGTCCATCTCCGGCTATTTTCAGACATCCTGCGGCCAATGGGCCTAACCCGACCACAAAAGCTCTCCCTGTTTGGCCGAACTTTGTCGGGTGTGGCAGCCATTTGGTACGCGAAGCTAGAAGATGACGTGAAGAGAAACTGGGATGAGATGGCTGAGGCCTTCGTTGCACAATACTCGTATAATACACAGATCGAGATTACAACTCGTGATCTCGAAACGACGAGGCAAGAGGCGAAGGAGACTTTCTCAGACTTCATAACTCGATGGAGGGCAAAGGCATCGATGATGACCTTGAGGCCTACAGACAAAGATCAGATTAGGATGACTGTGCGCAATCTCCAACCAAAACTCATGCAGAAGATGATCGTACTCCCCTTTCCTACCTTCTCAGACTTACACGAGATGGGGGTACAGATCGAGGATGCGATGAAGCAAGGTCTGATTGACCAGGACCGGGAGCAACCCCGGAGGACGTTTAACCGCAATAACAACGCAGGCCCGAGTGGCGCTGCAAACACAAGGACTTCGGAGGTCAGTATGGTCACCACCAATCCCCCTCCCCAGCCAAGGCCCATGGCGGCCACCCCCTTTTCCAGTACATCCGGGAGCAGTACCCAAGCCCCGAGGTTTCAGCCCAGAGGCCAAAGAACCTTTACTCCACTATACATGCCTTTGTCCAAGGTTCTGGAGGTCTTGATTAGAAAGGGACATCTAAAACCCCTGGAGCCGAGGCCGCCACCAAATCCACTCCCCCCCCTCTCACAACCCAGCCAAATACTGTGCCTACCACCAGCAGCATGGTCATGATACCGACCATTGTTTCAGGCTGCGTCACGAGGTTCAGGACCTCATCGATAAAAATATTATTCTACCTCCCAAAAGACCCAACGTCACAACCAACCCACTCCCCGCACATAACCAAGCTCCACCGCCCAAAAGAGTCAATCTCATCCAAACTGGGGACGTGTCCTACGATCCCAGTATCTATATTACTCGCTCCCATCTACCCAAGCCGGAGGTGATCCTTCCCGACTGCACTGACTTGTGCGTGTTGGACACCTTCACAACCCAATCCGAGTCAAAGGTGGTGACCACTGAAGACGGAATAAGGCGGGTTTCAGAGGAGAACAGAGTTGTTGAGTCCGGGATGGAACAGCCCGGGAATCTTGCTGGGGGAGCCTATGATCCAAGCGAATACATTTTATCAGTGGGCCAGTCTGAACTGAGTGTGGGATTGCCAGAAAAAACGGAACTATGCATGATTCAGGGGGACGGACTTGAACAGGGGGCAGAGGATCTAGCAACAGTGGAGGAGGACTTCGCCAACCTCCAGTTCTTCAACGACCAAGAATCAGGAGATGCAACAATCAACTGGTTTGAATATGAGGAGTCGGCGGAGGCCACCGGGTGGCTAGATGATCAGCCTGATATTGTGGAGTTTCAGCCAGAACAGAGCCCGGCAGGGGCGAGGGTATCAACTGTGGCTGGAAGGGCCGAGAGTCAGAATGGATTGCCGGAGAGCGCCGGTACAAAGAATTCCGCTCGGGACTCAAGCATTGTGGATGCAAAGACAATAGAACAACAAACTGCAGCAACGCAGACAGAACAGGAGAAGTTTTGGGACTCCGAGAGAATCAGAAAGGCAAAAGCCCATGAAGAGGCTGAGAGTGCTGTGGGCACAAGAACGGACAATGCTGTGAGCATATGGGATGAAGGTACTGAGAATACACATCTGCCAGAACCAGACAGGTGTCTTTTGGATGCTAACGGGATGTGGTGGGAAGACGACGACTTATGTCTTGCCCACACGGACGAAGATTGGGGAGTAAATCAACCAGACAGCACCTGGTACCTCGATGAGGTGGACCACATGACCAGGAGTGGGCGGTACTTCAAGCCCCCGCACCTAGACCAACCAGAAGCATCTGGTAAAGACAAGGAAGCTGAGAAGCAGAGAGAGAAACAGATTGAAGAAGAAGCTGTGCTGAGGCAGTTAAAGAAGATACAGGCAGACATCTCCATCTGGGGACTGCTTATGGCTTCACGGGTACACAGACAGGCTATCCTATCTGCCATGGACAAGGCCAAGCTCTCCATCGATACTACACCAGAGCAGCTGGTCGGGCTGGTTTTTCCGGGAGGAGGTTCCCCGGCTTTAACCTTTTCAGACAAAGAGCTGCCGCCTGAGGGCATGAATCACAACAAACCTCTCTACATTTCCGTGGAATGTAGAGACAAGTGGATACCGGTGGTACTTGTTGATACCGGGTCTGCTATCAATGTCTGCCCAGCCAGAACAGCGTATGCAATCGGGTTGAAGCCCGCGGACTTCATCCCGACCACTCAGGTGATCAAGGCATACGATAATACAAGTCGAGAGGTGATGGGAACTGTCAAGATTCAGACGAAGGTTGGACCTGGACAACACGAGATAGATTTCCATGTCTTGGAGGTTCCCGCAACTTTCAATCTGCTTCTGGGGCGACCGTGGTTGCATCAGGTGAAGGCCGTCTCGTCCACTCTGCATCAGATGGTAAAATACCCCTGTGGAAAGGGAGTAGCCATCGTGTTTGGGAATTCATCGATCCATCCCCCTCCGGAGGTATCCACACCAGTCCTAGAGATTGAGCATGGCATGGAAGACGTGTTTATATCAGGATTTACTTTGGCCGAGGCCCGGGTTGTGCAAAACATTATGGCTGTGAATGAAGGTATGTACGTCAGTGCTCAATCCGTCTACCGCATGAACAAGCTACAACACATCCCCGGGATGGGATTAGGAAGGAGCGGCAGGAAAGGCGTCGCAATATTGGCTGAAGTGCCACACAACCCGCATACCTTTGGACTGGGTTACCTGCCCATCAAAGAGGACTGGGTGAGGAAAGGGAAAGAAATGGCCGGAAGGGCCAGAGCAAAGCAGGCTGGGAAGCCATTTGACTTGATGCATAGGCCCATTCAGGGCACCCTGAACGGACGCTTCGTCCGGGAGGGGGAGGACTTTCCATTTTGCGGCTTCCCAGAGCCGTGGTTCAACGCAGAGAAGAAGCGCGTGCCAGGCTTCGAGATTTTCTTCGACCTGCAACTACCCGGGGATGATGTTGCCACAGAGTAGACAGACCCAACAACTGAGGTTGACCAGAATAAGGCAGTGGATCCTGAGGGCATAGAGTTGGAAATGGGGGTAGCACTGGCATGTCTCCTCTCTGATCTTCCGATCGACCAAGAGTGCTTGGGGGATAACTTCGTGGTTTCCATGATTGGGAATGAAACGGCTACGAGCCAACCAGCAACTATCTTGGATGCATCTATCGCACCCTCTCTCACTTGGCAGTACGAGGAGGGATTTTTGCCCAGCAGCACCGGGTCAGGTAGTGAGCCGGAATCTGATTCCACCGAGTCTTGTGAGTCAGAATCAGGTTCCAGCTCGACTGAGTCTGAGTCTAGTACTCCTGGGGATGTTAACCCAGATGCCACAGTCCTGTCTAGGTCGTCTTTTTCCTTTTCATTTGAGTCTGTTGTAACCGATGAATTGGATGATCTGGCAGTGCCTAATGAGAATGAACTATCTGTGGTTTCCGAGTACTTTTCTGTGCCCCTAATTTATTGCATTAATTCAGACTTTCAAAACTTTGATGAAAACGAAGAGGACGAAGTTCCTCCGGTTTTACAACGTCTAATTGAGCAAGAGCAAGAGAGATTTGTTAAACCATTAATGGATGAAATCATTACCGTGAACATTGGTACTGAGGAGGACCCGCGGCTGGTCCAGATCGGGTCCACGTTGTCTTCGGAGGAACGCGAGCGCTTAGTCGCTTTATTAAAAGATTTCAAAGATGTTTTCGCGTGGTCCTACGAAGACATGCCTGGAATCGATCCTGAGATTGTACAGCATCGGATCCCCCTTGACCCCGAGGCTCGACCTGTCAAATAGAAACTCAGAAGGATCCGCCCGGACTGGGCTCTCAAGATTAAGGAAGAGGTCACCAAGCAAATCGACGCAGGCTTCCTGCTGGTATCTGAGTATCCAACTTGGTTGGCCAACATCGTTCCGGTGCCGAAGAAAGATGGCAGGATCCGGATGTGTGTAGACTTCAGGGATTTGAACAGAGCTAGTCCGAAGGACGACTTCCCCTTACCGCACATCGATGAGTTGGTAGATTTCATAGCAGGGCATGCATTGCTCTCATTTATGGATGGCTTCTCAGGATACAACCAGATAATGATGGCACCAGAAGACAGGGAAAAGACTGCATTCACCACCCCGTGGGGGACATACTGCTACAGGGTAATGCCGTTTAGGTTGAAGAACGCTGGAGCTACTTATCAACGGGCCGCGACCACAATATTACATGATATGATCCACAAAGAGGTTGAGGTGTATGTGGACGACATGATTGTCAAGTCCAAAGATAGAGAGGGCCACTACACCGCCTTGTATAAGTTTTTCCAAAGGATCAGGGAATTCCGGTTGCGGCTGAACCCTCAAAAATGTACGTTTGGTGTTACAGCGGGAAAAATGCTGGGGTTTCTGATTACACAAAGGGGCATCGAAGTCGACCCTTCCAAAATCAAGGCCATCCTAGAAATGCCCCCACCAAGGACTGAAAAGGAGGTGAGAGGCTTTCTGGGTAAAGTGCAATTCATAAGACGGTTTATCTCAAAATTAACCTTGACTTGTGAACCACTTTTTGGTCTCCTGAAGAAAGGCAAGAGATTTCAATGGGACGGCCGATGTCAAGCAGCGTTTGAGCAGATCAAAGAATATTTACAAAACCCGCCCGTGTTGTCACCACCAGAACCAGGGAAACCGTTGATTTTGTACCTATCAGTGACTGAGACCACGATGGGCTGCATGCTTGCTCAAGAATCAGAAGACAAGGTGGAGAAAGCATCTACTATTTAAGCAAGAAAATGCTGGAATATGAGACCCGATATACACCGCTGGAAAAGGCTTGCTTAGCTTTGGTATGGGCTACCAGGAAGCTGCGGCACTACTTGTTAGCTCACTCTGTAATGTTGGTTTCACGACTTGATCCCATCAAATATCTTTTCGAGAAACCAGCGCTTACGGGTAGGCTAGCTCGTTGGTTGCTGCTGCTCTCCGAATTTGACCTCAAGTATGTCACACGCAAGTCAGTGAAGGGAAGAGCAGTAGCAGAGTTCCTTGCTGACCACCCGGTTGAGGGGGATGAAGCAGTTGAATATTTGTTCCCGGATGAATCAATTTTGCATATCGACGAAGAAACTTGGACGATGTACTTTGACGGAGCATCAAATCAACATGGGTATGGGATAGGAGTGTTGCTGATAGCACCCAACAATTCCCGTATCCCTCTAGCCTTCAAACTCCGATTCAAAGTCTCGAACAATGAAGCAGAATATGAGGCGTGCATTGCCGGCCTAGAAGCAGCCCTGGAACTAGGGGCAAGACGGCTGGACGTCATTGGGGACTCGAACCTCGTTGTGTCTCAAGCTAAAGGAGACTGGAAAGTAAAAGAGGAAAAGATGATGATGTATCACCAAACCTTGGATTTGCTAATTCCTCGGTTTGAGAAGCTAAGTTTTACTCATCTACTAAGAGAGAACAACAGGTTCGCAGATTCTTTAGCAACTCTATCATCCATGATAGACATCCCGTGTGGAGTCCGGATGCGTCCAGTCATCATTGACCAGAAATTTGCACCAGCCTATGAGTCGATTGCAGCCATAGATGAAGTTCAGGACGAACACCCTTGGTATTACGACATTTGGAATTTCTTGGAAAAGGAAGCATACCCGCCAGGGGTAAACGCCAAGGACAAAAGGGCAATAAGAAGATTGGCCGTTCAGTTCATTATCTGTGGGGGTAAGCTGTATAGAAGAGGTCATCTGGGAATGCATAAATTGTGTGTTGATGCCGAAGAGTCAAAGAGTCTAATGGAAGCCATCCATGGAGGGGAATGTGGAGCACATATGAATGGGGTAATGCTAGCACGGAAGATTCTCAGACAAGGTTACTACTGGTCCACCATGGAGGAGGATTGTATTGGTTTTGTTCGGCGATGCCATAAATGTCAGATCCATGCAAATCGCATGAACATCCCGCCATCAAAGCTGTACAACATGACTTCGCCATGGCCATTTTCAGTCTGGGGAATTGATGTGATCGGAGCTGTCACGCCAAAGGGGTCGAATGGGCATGAGTTCATCTTGGTAGCGATAGATTATTTCACAAAGTGGGTTGAGGCCCAATCTTATGCGGTGCTGAAGGCTTCGCATGTTGCAAAGTTTATCAGAAACAACATCATCTGTCGCTACGGGGTCCCAAATGAGATAATTTCAGATAACGGTTCTCACTTCAAGAAGGAAGTGATAGACTTGTTGGAAAAATACAATGTGGCTTTTCATAAGTCGTCTACCTACCGGCCGCAGACTAATGGAGCGGTTGAGGCTGCCAACAAGAATATCAAGCGCATACTGCAGAAGATGGTGGAAACCTACCGGGACTGGCCAGATAAGCTGCCGTTTGCTCTGTGGGGCTACCGGACTTCAATCAGAACTTCTACTGGGGCGACTCCGTATTCATTGGTTTATGGGATGGAGGCCGTTCTACCTATTGAGATTGAGGTTCCGTCACTACGAGTATTGGCCGAGTGTCAAATAGCCGAGGCAGATTGGCAGCAGAACAGATTTGAGGAACTCATGCTCTTTGACGAAAGAAGACTGAAAGCACTGTACCACATTCAAGGTTATCAACGCAGGATTGCCCGGGCTTTTAACAAGAAGGTTAAGTCCAGGAATTTGAAGGAAGGAGATTTGGTACTCAAGGACAACCGAGCCCCCATCCACGACCCTAGGGGCAAGTTCAGACCTAATTGGACTGGTCCCTACATCATTAAGTCTATCTGGTCAGGTGGAGCTGTGGTTCTGATGGATCTGGATGGCTTAGAGTTTTCACAACCGATCAACATGGACAAGTTGAAGAAATACTACCCTTGAGAGGCTCGCTAGGCCGAAAACCCGAAAGGGCGACCTAGGCAAAACTCAGAACACAAAAAATTTGAAAATATAAAAACTGAGCTCGCAAGGTTGAAAACCCGCAAAGGGCGGCCTTGGCAAAAGCTAGAGCGCAAAAGGAGAGTAAAAATACCCGAGCGAACCTAAGCCTGAACTACGTAAGGCTTGATTCCCATCTTTGGGATACGTAGGCAGCTTCATCCTGAAGTTCAGCCATAAACATTTTCCCCGATCAACTTTGTTCATTTTGATCATCTCAGTAATCCTTGTCCATCAGCATTCATCGTAATCTCCGGTGCAGTGCTATTCAGACTAGGGGCAACTTTCCAGTTGCTAGGATCCGGAGTTGTGCACCTCAGTGACAGATCTCAGGCGTGTCCCGTTCTGATCCATATCGAAAATAGTTTTGAAAAGTTTTAATAAAAGTTGACTTTGTTCAAATTAATCTTTTCACAACTAAGACCATTTTTGGACCAAAACGGAAAATTTTCAGTACCACAACCTTCAATTTCATTGATTTCAAAACAGAGTTCTCTCGCTCTTACATACAATTGAAGTTGTTTTTTATTACACTCATAACGAAAACTTGAAAGTACTAGTAAAGCAATAAATCCGGGGCATAGTCAAGTCAGGTGTCCCTGCGCCCCCTCCCAGAGCTGGTTGAAGCTTCCGATGCCGACCTAGGCCCAGTCTGTGCCTCCTCATTGAGCCAATCCCAGCACTCGTCAGACAAAGCATAACTAAAAGTAGGGGCGGGGGCCAGGAGCTCTCTAATTCTCCACGCTGCGGCCTGCCGAGCCAGCTGTGCGCCTCGGACCAAGAATGTAGCCGGATACTCTATCCCCTCTGGTGGGCAAGTCTGATCATGGCCGAACTGGCGCAGAATACGGAATGGGAAATAGAATACACAGTGAGTCAAGCCGATCAATCGAATCCCGACCTGCCGAGACATGCTGTAGCTCATTACCGGGAGATTAAGCCAAGGGCAACGCCAAGCAATGCGATCTGCTGACACATTACACATCCATTCAAACCACCATCCCTCATCAAGGGGGTCAACCAGGCGTTGTCGAAAGAAGTAGCCGCAGGCTGAGTAAGCAGGGCAAGAGTCCACAACTTGCAATTTATCCATCAACCATATCTGGGGAGGGATGAAAAATGAGAGAATAAAGAATAGAGAGATGTGCGATGAGAGAAAAGTAAGATGAGGGTCTTATGAGAAAAACTGAGCCTGAGGGCCGAGTGATGTGAGCAAATACATATGTGAGATCGGGTGGGAAACATTACCTGCAGTAGTAGTGGACTCCCTGCAAATTTGGTTGTCTCCCGACGGTAGAAGGCATCCAGGCCCATCAGTGTCTCGGCCAATGTCATGGCGATGCAACTCTTTCCCTCTTTCAAGCCTTGAGCAACTTCAATCAGACGGACGCTGGATCCCCCAAAGCTTGAGGCAAACAGAAAATGAGATAACATGCACAAACAGAGAGCATGTTGTCGGAAGCCTTGCCACTGATGGTCACTGCGGTCACCAGCATCGGAGAATCGGTAGACCAAACTTGGGATATCCAACATTCCGTTACAAATCAAGGACCGAGCGTCATGCGCGGAGAGCCCGCACATCCGCCCTAAGTATTGAGCATAGCCAAAGTTGAGTTGGGGCAAGAGTTCCTCGCCGCGCTCGGATTCTAGCAAGACTTGAAAATCTTCAAAAGTGGGACATACCTCTTGACCGCCGAAGCTGAAAACGTGCGTCACCGGGTTCCAAAACTTCGCCGCGGCATGGAGGAAAGGAAGGTGCAGTGGAATGCGGCTCAGCGGGAATAGTGCATTTAAGCCGAAACCTCGAAAGTTCAACTTTTCCGAGCCATCTAGAGAAGAGATCCAAGATGTAAGATTTTCTGAGAGAAATGCCTCCATTTTTGCGCAAAGCAGTGATGAAATGAATGAATCTCGAAGTTAGAGCTTTTATAGAGGAGAAAACACTATTCAGGGGACAAGTGTCAAAATTCTAGAGGCTGCAGAGAAAAGTGGCCGGCCGGCCACCTATTCTAGCAGGCCGGCCACCTATGGTTCTCCAAAAGTAAAGTGGGGCCCACCATGCTCATTGGTCCTGTTTACCCTCCGGAAGGAAATTTGAGGCATCTCGATGCATCGGGAATGTCAAAGGCCTCCATTTCTCTCAGTTTCAGATGCGTTCCGTCACCCAGATCATCTGAATGTACGCTTTGTTTTGCCCATCGAGTTGTTGTTTTGCTTATCGAGTTGTCGTTTTGTTTATCGAGTTGTAAGTTTTGTCGAGCTGTCACATTTGGTGTTTTGAGTTGTTACTCTTTTGTTTACGCAATTTTGTTAAGTCTTGTTTTATCGAGTCGTTAACATTGTTGTATTTTGCTTATCGAGTTGTAAACTTGTTAAGATCTTGTCTTTTCTTAACGAGTTGAATTGTTTGTTTTGTTGTGTCGACTCATTACCTGACCCGGTAAATACACAAGGCACGTTTTCTTTCAATTCCATTTTGTGCAAAATGATGCGATGCGATGCTAAGACTTTCAAATACAAACATCCTTTTCAAAAGCTGTTTCATTCCATCATGTTTTACAACAAATAAAGGTACAAGTTTTACAGAAAATAAAACTGCCTAACAATATGCAAAGTGCTACAAACTACTGGCAAAAAGTAAAATAAAGCAGGAAATAGCATCAATGTCCTCGGGAGCGGGAATGAGGGGGTCCTCTCATCCTCTTCTGCGGGATAACCTCTGCACCATCATCACCATCCGGGTCAGAGCTATCATCCTCCGGATCCCCCTCAGCCTGGTCTCCACTCCCGGAACCAAGACCAGAGCCTCCTTCCTCAGCAGATGTCTCTGACTCACGGTCTGCAACCTCCTCCTCCTCCTCCTCAATAATGGGTGCCCTGCGTCTGCGAGACGACCCTGCTCCTCGAGCTCCTCGAAAAGGCCTGGATGGCCCAGCTCCCCGAAAAGGCCCAGATGGCCCAGTACCTCGAACAGGCCCAGTACCTCGACTTCCCTGAGAAGGCCCGGGTGGCCTGGCCTGCGACGGTGCATATACAGGAGGCATCTGAAAATGAAGAGTGCAATACATCAGTTTAAATATGAACAGCAGATGCAAGTACAGTATATGAGTGGGGTGTGTGTCAGATGTGCTCTATACAGCCTATCAATACAGCAGAGCGTTCAAAACCAGTATGTCATCAGGAGTATGCTGAATACAGGAAAGATGGACAATACCTGCACGCCCATAATGGCCAGCTGTGCCTCCCTCCGTAGGATCATGCCCTCGAATGTGGCTAGCATCCCAAGTAGCTCATCCGTGTACTCAACTGGAGGCTGCAAATACAAATGCAAAACTATCAGTAAAGGGATGAACGTCCAAATATCTAACTGATGAATCAAAGCTGAAGAACGTACCGGGGGTGAATCAGGATCTCTGACATATCCGTGGTCAGGAAGAGGAGGCTCTAGCGGGACCTGGTAAGGAGTCCCGAACCGCCAACTCGTCAACTCGGTCGGCATATCTGGCCACCCAGGATGATAAAGAGACGGAGGGATCGGAGGAATCGAACTACCTCTCCCCCTAGACGCACCAGCTCTGCTAGAGGAGGGGATATTCGTGGCATGAGCCCGACTCGACGATGGTACATCAGTAAACCTCCGTGACGGAGCACGCACTCCCGTCAAGGGGGCATCAGATATATGCGACGATAGGTGGCGTAGCCCCCCTCCATGAGATGTAACAAAGCTTCGGTGCCCTGCATGTCGCTAATGACCTCCTGGGCAGAGAGTCTATCGGCAGTCCGCATAGTGGCTGGAGGTACAGCAGGAGGGTCCTGAGAATCGTACCCCCACACCTGACGCAGAAAGCGTTCCCCCAGGAACCATGCTCTACCAACAGGTCCTTCGAGTAGGAACCTATACTGGGAATTGCTCGATCCTCCGGGATACTGATGTCGGAGACCATCACCTAAGACTGCCCAGGGCTGCCAAGTAATCTGCGGATAACCAGTGCACAGATCCATCAGAAATCAGGAACATACAGGGCAGGTCAAAGATGGAAATAAAAGGGACTGAGGGTTCTGAAATACCTCTGTCGCCCGCACAGTATCAAAATACTGTCGCAGGTAGAAGAGAGTCTCTCGAGGTCTCGGTCGGTGCTCGCCCTCGAATACCAGTGAAAACGGAGTCATAATGAGTCCTGCCACCTCCATCTCCGAGGCTAATGTGGGAAAGTATACGTACACCCATAGCTGAGAAAAACAGTACAGAACGTGAATACAAAGTGCCAAGGGCAGAATACAGAGTGTAAAGTGCGCCGTATGTGCAATAAACAAGTAATGAGGAGTAGAAACGTAAATCAAGAAGACAGAACGTACCTCCCAGGCTCGCCAGTAGCCACCAAGTAAGTCTCCCTGCCCGCGGGAGGTCGCGCTTATATAACAATAGAGGGTAGCCAGGCCAGCGCCACCCCAGTCATACCGACTGACCTGTGATAGGTCCACTAGGGCACTCAGAAGATACAACCCAACAGTGTTCCCCCTATCGGCAAACAGAGTGGTGCCAAAGAGGAACATAAGGAAGCCACGGGCGTACTGCTCGACCTCCCCAGGGGACTCAGGCTCCATCTCCGGCCTCCGGAAATCGGAAGAGAACCAAGTGTACCGGACTCTCCCGGAAGCTCTGTCTACAGGTGGACGGGCCCCCAACAGATGCAACCATGCGGCCTCCCACTCTCCCATATCCTCGTCATAAGGAATGGGCCAACCGCCTAGGTCTAGGCCGGTGAGTACGGCAAAGTCTAGCGGAGTCATGGTCATATCCCCGGTGGCAGAAAAATGGAAAGAATTGGTGGTGTCCTACCATCTCTCCACCAAGGCAGCTAACAACGTCCTGCTGGCAGGGCAGCGTGATAATCCCACGCAGAATGCTCTGAATCCTGCTAGATCAACCAGATCCCGAACAGCCTCTGGAAGCTCAGCGTACCAGTCTCTCGCGGCGGTAGAGCCGTATCCGCACACGGTGCGATCGCCAACCTGCATTCAGAATGAATACATGTGTCAGTGATGAAATAAATGAGCTGTGTGCTAATAAAATGAATGAGTTGTGTGCTAATAAAATGAATAAGCAGTGTGCAAATCAAATCAAATTTCTATTTATGTGGGCTGCGTGTTCGCTTCAAATCTGGGCTGCGTGTTCAGTAAATCTGTGTTTGGGCTGCGTGTTCAAATTTCAGAAAAATCAGTGGGCTGCGTGTTCGCTTCAAATCTGGGCTGCGTGTTCAGTAAATCAGAGTTAGGGCTGCGTGTTCTACTCTCAATCAGTGTGGGCTGTGTGTTCACTATTTAACTAGGCTGCGTGTTCGGTAAATTTGTTATTTGGGCTGCGTGTTCAAATTTCAGAAAATCAGAGTCAGGGTTGCGGTTTCTGTTCTCTATCAGTGTGGGCTGTGTGTTCACTATTTAACTGGGCTGCGTGTTCGGTAAATTTGTTATTTGGGCTGCGTGTTCAAATTTCAGAAAATCAGAGTCAGGGCTGCGGTTTCTGTTCTCTATCAGTGTGGGCTGTGTGTTCACTATTTAACTGGGCTGCGTGTTCGGTAAATTTGTTATTTGGGCTGCGTGTTCAAATTTCAGAAAATCAGAGTCAGGGCTGCGGTTTCTGTTCTCTATCAGTGTGGGCTGTGTGTTCACTATTTAACTGGGCTGCGTGTTCGGTAAATTTGTTATTTGGGCTGCGTGTTCAAATTTCAGAAAATCAGAGTCAGGGCTGCGGTTTCTGTTCTCTATCAGTGTGGGCTGTGTGTTCACTATTTAACTGGGCTGCGTGTTCAGTAATTTGTTATTTGGGCTACGTGTTCAAATTTCAGAAAATCAGAGTCAGGGCTGCGGTTTCTGTTCTCTATCAGTGTGGGCTGTGTGTTCACTATTTAACTGGGCTGCGTGTTCGGTAAATTTGTTATTTGGGCTGCGTGTTCAAATTTCAGAAAATCAGAGTCAGGGCTGCGGTTTCTGTTCTCTATCAATGTGGGCTGCGTGTTCACTTCTATCTGGGCTGCGTGTTCAGTAAATTTGTTATTTGGGCTGCGTGTTCAAGTTTCAGAAAATCAGTGGGCTGCATGTTCACTCCAATTCGGGCTGTGTGTCCAACTCTAAATCAGTGTGTGCCGAGTGTTCACCTAAACAATGGACTGTGTGTTCAACATTCAAGGATGGGCTGTGCGTTCATTTCAAAATTCAAGTATTGGGCCGAGAGTTCAATTTTCAATCAGTGTATGCCGTGTGCTCACAATTAATTCATAGGCTGATGTGTTCAGAAATTCGAGTGTTCGAACCGTGTGTTCAGGATGCAAATAAAGTGCTGTGTCATAGACTAAAACTGCGTATACAAGCATGGCAAAGGCACGAAATATGAGAAAAATGCAGGAAATAAAGTAAAATACCTCTCGTGCATCGTGAGAGAGGTGCTGCTCCGACTCTCGCAGAAGTAAATCCCCGGGTGCCCGGTCATTGAACCCAGTGAAACGACGAAAAACGGCCGCGGAAGCACATGTACCGGTGGGACGTATCTCCCGGGAATAAAAGGGCGGACTCTCGGGGGCAATGTCATAAAATCAAAGTCATCCCCGGCACCTGGAGGGCCTCCACCGTGAGGAAAATCACCCGCCATTTCAAGAAATCTGCAAAAGGAGCAAAAAATGAGCAAAATGAGCCAAAATTGGAAAAAGTCAACAAAAGTCAACTCTCGGGAAATGAAAAAGTCAACAAAAGTCAACTCCCGAGAAAATCTTCCAAATATTGAGACAAACTTACCTCAAGTGGTGAAAATGAGAAGAGAAGCCCCGAAATCAAAATTTAATCGGCTCAAAGTGCTTAAAACTGAAAGATTTCGCGAAAACAACTTGCGTGGAAGGCCGAAAAGCGCGTATAAAATGCAGATCTGAAGGAAAAAATGGTTTGGGGAGCAAGGGAAGGAGTTTTTGCAGCTATGGGAGTGATTTCGGAATGAATGGAGGTGGATATATATAGAAATGGGAAAAATGACCAAAATGCCCCTACTTTTGGGCAGGTGGCCGGCCGGCCACCTTTTCTGGCTGGCCGGCCATTTGCTTTTTTGTCCCTAGCCGGTGGCCTCCCCAAGGGCAACCACCTGGCCGGTGGTGGTCCCCACACCCCCCTCTAGCTCTCTGCAAATTTTGAGGAAGATCGGGGTTCCCGGGACCTGAAAAAGTTCAAGAAAAGTGCACTTTCTGGCGCGAAATCGCTCCGCCGGAACTTCAGCTGCAATTTCTCACATGTGTCTCATCATCATTCATCAAAATCAAGGTGTATCCTTTTCAAACATGTTGTAACCTCTCCGGGAGGTGAATCAGAGGCCGCGATCAAGTTGCCTTCACCAAAGTGCGCGTTTCCCAGCTCGTTGTTTCGCAACAAACGGGCACCCTGATTTATGCTCGTTTTGTATTGTTTTGCATATAACTTGCATTCTTATGAGCATTTTGCATTGTCATGCATGTTTTCTTGGTCTACCACACCTCTGTGTTTGAGCATGCGTTGTCACGCACGTTCCTTTCTCGCATTGCGATGCATTCACTTGCCGACACTGCGTGTGTCAAACTTTCGGAACCACAAGAATCACATTGAATATATGTTGTTAGCATACTGTTCTTGTTGAATTTCTCTCTTTTGCAGGCACGATATTGTATGTACGGTTCATTTGAGGCTGGTGCGACCAGACGAATCGCGCAGGTATCGTATCTTCTCCGTGTGAGACGCGACGAGAATTGAATGATTCTCCGCATTCCTAACTGCATGAAATGTAGTTGTTGCTTTGCATTCTTGCTTAAAACTGTTGCATCTATTTGCGAATACTTGCCTCATTACAGCTTGCTGCATTTGCGTGATCATTTGGCTCTGTGCATATCATTTTGCATTTTGCCCCTGCCTGCGGGCATGCCTGCGGGCACACATATCTCTGTTTATCTTGTATGATTGTCTAAGTCTTCGGCCTTGTCAAAAATGGGTCGTCTCTGGGCTTTGACATTCACTCCCGTCATTTCTTGACTTCCGAGTTCTGTCAAAGAGGGGCAACTGTAGACACCCCATTTTTGACCGACCTTAAACTCAGACGTCACCGATTGAGCGCTCGGTGATGTTGCATATCGTGCTCGTTCAGAAGTCTCAGAGTCGCGGCCGCGCGCCCTGCCTCCGGACTTCCGAACTCTCTTCTGTGCCTTGTCTCGGTTTGCGAACCAGACTCGATTTTCTCTGTTTTCTTCCCTGAAGGGGGGAGAGGTCCCGTAGACCATCTCTCAGTGGCCGTGGGCTACATTTCGTGCCCGTAGGCCATTTTGCCCATTTCGGAGCCCGGTTCCTGGTTTTCGGAGCCGTCAGGCCGTGTGCCTCGGTTCGGGACCACCCAACCATCTCCGATTCCTCCGGTTTCTGGCATGCATCTCATTTACTCCCTTTCGAGGGACACTGGGGTCTTAGGTACCCACTTCGTGGCCAAACACCACTTTCGGTGCTTAACGGCCGATTTTCGGGACCCCGAACTGCGTGTTTTAGCCCCCGAGCATTCGTTTTGCATCGGTTTTTGTTCATTTTTGGCAGGTACCTCTGTTTTATCACCAGGAAGGTCACTGGAGGGTGGGAGGACAGTAATTGTCTCAAACAACCAGTTATGCTCCTCCAACGCCCCCCGGCGCCCGTTTTTCTCACTTCCAGGCTAATGTTGAACACCCTAGGGCCATTTTCTTCGAGCCAAAACCACATATTTGTGTTGTACACACATAGGAGGACCCTAAAAACACATGGCCGGCCAGTAATCCTCATTGACCCTTTTGAACCCCTCTTTTAGGTGGCTTGTTGTCTCTATTGGTTCAGAGTTGCCAGATTCCAACCACAGGGCTTTGTTGTACATACATGGGAGGACACCAATATGTAGAGCTCGGCCAGCAATTCCAAACTTCCATTTTTTCCCCTGGCCGGCCGGCCATGGGGGGTAGCCGGCCGGCCACCTCCAGTAAAGGTGCCTAGCCGGCCATGCTCCTTGGGACCTGTGCTGCACAGCTGTATAGCTGTTTCCCCCAGAAAAGATCTGTATCCGAGGGATATTTTGGAGGGGAACACTTAGGTGCATTTCCCTCCACCTTTACACCCCTTTTTTTTGCCCATATAAGGAGCCTCCCAACTCTTAGACAAAGGTTGGAAAATTTTCCTCAAGCATACATACACATCTCCATCTCTATCTCTCTCATTTTTCCTAAGTTTGGTGCCATTTCTTCATCATCTTCAAGCTCTACTACCACCACTCCATTCCAGCTGCAAGGAAGGTTTTTTAAGAGGCTTAGGAGCAGCAAACTTGAGCCAAGAAGCAACAAGAGTGTGATCTTCAAGGGTAAGTATCAATCACCCTCTTTTGGCACCTTTTTTTACACCATTCTTCTACCCTATTTTCTCACTGTTTTAGACTCCGGCCCTAACTGAAAGGGGCCTTCTTTTGAGCTATTCTACATGTTTGTTTAAGGGCTCAACCCTGTTTGAGCCCTCTATGATGCACTTGCTTCAATATCATTTTGTATGTCAATATCTTGCATGCTTTTTTTAGTTCATGTGTGATCTATTTCTGAGCCTGCTGTAAACTGTGATTGGGCCTATTTTGAGCCCCTCTTCAACATTGAAGAAGGGCTCAACCCTGTTTGGCCTTTATATCATGCACTTGCTTCATAATCTCTCACATTTACCGTAAATTTGCATGATTTGTTTGGCCTACATGTGATCTGTTTTGGAGCATGTCATGAACTGTGAGTAGGCTTATTTTGGATCCCTCTACAACATTGTAGAAGGGATCAACCTTGTTGGGGGTATCCATGTTGTGCTTGTCTTTATATCCCTCTTTGGCTCTCATTCTTGCATGCTTTGTTAGCCTATTTTACTTCTGTTTTTGGGCCATTCTCAGAACTTAAATGGGTCATATTTTGACCCCCTGGACATATTTCATTAAGGGTTTTAGGCTTTTTGGTGAATGCTTGGTATACCTCTCTTTATAGCCCTCTTTTGGCTCATATTTTGCATGCTATTTTGAGCATATCTACACACTGTTTTGGGGGTTGTCATAAGCTGTAAATGTTCATATTTTTGGTCCCTCTTCAGTGTTGTAGAACTTTATTTTTCAGTTTGAGCATTGCATATACCACTTACTTCATTATTTCCCCTTTCTCCCCCATTTTTGCATGCTGTTTTTGCCCCATCTATGATTGTTGTTTGGCCATGATTTGTACTGAAAAAATGCTAGTTTAGGGACTGCCTAGCATCTGTATTTACACTTCATGTCCATATTGTGCATGTTTGACATAGCTGTAAGCCATTCCATTGCATTTCGGGACTTATTTCGGGCATCGGGTGTAATTTTGCTATAATTCGGGCGCTGTTTTGCATCATTTTGGCTGCTAAAATTTGCATGTTCCGTATTCCATATGCCATGTTTCATTTCGTATGTCATTCCATGCCTTCGGGCCTTTTCTCGGTTTGCGTGCCCATTTCGAGACATCTCTTTTTTATCCGATGGCCTCTTATGTGAGTGTGGCTGAGGCCCTCTCATGTTAGTGTAAGCCCAATTTGCATTTCATGCCATTTCGTGCCTTTATATCATCGCCTCGGTTTGCGTGCCCGTGTGCACGCGTTTCGAGGCACTTCATTTTCATCCATTGGCCTCCTATGTGAGTGTGGCTGAGGCTCTCTCATGTTGGTATAAGCCCATTTTGCATTCTATATGCCATTTCAGCCATATTGCATCGAGTATGCCACTGTCTCGGTTTGCGTGCCCGTGTGCACGCATTTCGAGGCACTTCATTTTCATCCATTGGCCTCCTATGTGAGTGTGGCTGAGGCTCTCTCATGTTGGTATAAGCCCATTTTGCATTCTATATGCCATTTTAGCCATATTGGATCGAGTATGCCACTGCCTCGGTTTGCGTGCCCGTGTGCACGCATTTCGAGGCACTTCATTTTCATCCATTGGTCTCCTATGTGAGAGTGGCTGAGACTCTCTCATGTTGGTGTAAGCCCATATTGCATTGTCATGCCATTTTAGTCTCATTACATCGCGTGTGTCATTTTCTCGGTCTGCGTGCCTGTGTGCACGCATTTCGAGGCATCTCGTTTTCATCAGCATAGTGCATACTAGGTTGTATCTTAGATTGCATTCATGCATTTCCTCGATTTGTGTGCCCGTGTGCACGCATTTCGAGGCATCTTCATTTTCATCCGCATTGTGCATACTAGGTTGTATCTTAGATTGCATTCATGCATTTCCTCGATTTGCGTGCCCGTGTGCATGCATTTCGAGGCATCTCATTTTCATCCGCATTGTGTACTAGGTTGTATCTTAGATTGCATTCATGCATATCATGCATATTGCATCATGTTCGGAATAGGAGTTAGCTCGGGCACGGGAAACGAGGTACGTTTCGTACTCCGAGTGACGGAACGTGTCTCAATTCCCAGGTCACCGACACTCCGGATTATCCATGATGGAGTTTAGGTTTTGTTGTAGTTTCCTGTGCATTCATTCTATATTGAGTTGTGCATTTCGGTTCCTCGGTCATCATGCATCGGTATGCGTGATTGGTGGCACGAGGATCGAGGCATGCATATATTTGTGAAATACATTGCTATGCCCCTTTCCTGCTCTCTGTTGCAGCAAAATGAAGAATCAGCAACTTTTCGAAACTTGGCACGCATTTCAAGAAAAATGCAAACAGAGGCTAATCGGGGCACCGCCGTGGATTTCCGCGCAAAGGCATCCGGGCATGCATCATTTCATCATCCGGAGCAGAAGCAAGGCAGTCCCTGGCTTGCATGCCAGTTTTACAGCTTTCTTAGTTAATTTGTTAATTAATTATGAATTTGTATATTATTCGGACTGTATTATTTCGGACTGTACTATTCTTTTATTCGGACATTCGGACTGTATATTTATTCGGACCCTCTACGTGAGGACATAACTGTAATAAGTGTGGGTGTGTGTGATGTATGTCTTCCAACCCCACGTCTTTCTCCCTTTTATTTACCCGCTTATGATGGTTAGATATAGGGCATATTTCAATTAGCATACAGTATGGCAGCATGTTTGCATCATTCATCTGTTTTGCATGCACCGGGCTCGGCGTATCATACAAACTGCATTTGTATTTCAATTCCAAATTGAATACGTGTTAGTTGTAGCATTCCATATGCCATGTTTAGAATAGCCGAGCCTGCTATAGTTGCATTTTGCATGTGTTGCATTAGGCATTTCAACATACTTAGGATCATGCATGATTTCTAATCAGCTTTTGTTTTGGCTTGGAGTACTCGGTAAGTCTTATGCTTTAGCATCCTTGCATGCGTGTGAGTGTTGCCATGAATAGCATGCTTACCATGAGGCTATTTGTTTATGTGATATAACTGCCTTGAATGCCTGTGGATGGAGGTTGGGTTATTTGAATTGGGACAATGTATTGATTGTTTGTTTTAAGCCCACTAGATTGTGGCAAAGTCATATTTTCTAAACCCACCCGAGGGTGGCAAAATCTGCCTTTTAAGCCTACCTGCGGGTAGCAAACCATCTTTCAAAAACAAACATGAAATGTTTTGTTCCAATTCAGGCGACTCAGTCTATACTTGTATGCTGTGCGCATCACATAGTAACCTAGGCTAATAACCGGAATAAGAGCATACAATGTTTTCAAAATAAGATATCATGGTTAGTAGAGTCCGGTCTTTGACCGGGCGAGAGGGGGTGCTCACGAAGTGACCTTCCCCAATCGTACCCAAGTTCCCGAGCCGAGGCAACTTTGGTGATGACGGACACGTGGCCTTTGGCACCGAGTCAGGGTTTCCTAAATTTCCCAAAAATAAAATATTTAGGTGGCGACTCTGTATCTGGCAAAGCAGTCCATGTTTGACACTTCTTTCAAAAAAATCTGTTTTCAAAACGATTTGTCGGATTTGGACTCTTTGGTTCAAGATTTAGAACCGTGGCACAAATCGAGTCCGAACTGTAGCGAGGTCCCTCGCGGACTTGTTACAGCAACCCAACCTAGTTGACTGGAGATCCCAAGATCTAGGTTCAAAGGGACAACTGAGTTGTGTATGACTCATAAGGATCACTGGGGAGTCAAACTCCTACCCAGTTCTATGATAAAATAGCGATGTCTGCAACGTTTTAGGTTGAGCAATACTTTTAATGATTCTTATATCTAGGTATACCTAGTGGAGTATGGTAGACTCTTTATAAGAATCACCTATATGAGTGTGAACTGGGCCGGTTCTATGAGATTTGTGAAAGACTACAATTTTCTAGAGCACTCATGAAAGACCAGATTGTTCAGGGCCAAAATAAACACAATAGTGAGAACTAAACTGTGTCTGGGGATATACTGTGTGAGTTCTATTGTCTTGGTTTACACAAATGGCTAAACAGTTCAAGATATCATGTTCACTAGTTAGCTAGTAAATCTGATAGTGTCTCACAAAGGAAGGTTCAAGGCCAAAAGCTACGTATCCTTTGCAGAATATTTCCAATTTCTGTACTCTCTGTAATTGGATCATGTTGTTGCATTTTCACTTCGTCAAATTCCATTCGTGTAGGAGATTGTTGGAAATTTGGTTTATATAGTCTTATTTTTGGCCAAGTTTGAACCCAAATTTGAGTGGGGTCCACACGTCTTTTGAGGTAGGTCCAAAGAGGCGACGTGTTCCTTGCCGCATGGCAAGTCACACAGTGAAAACAGTTTGCCAAAACCATTTATGAGTGAATGAGAACTTGACGTCGCTTTCAGATTCGTGAAATGGACAATTCAAGAAGTAAAATATGGGTTTCCTTGAAATGGTTATCCTACATTGGAAACTTAAGAGAACTTATGTGTGTATATAAGTTCTAAGTGGCAACACTTGGGGTGGGCCCCAACGAGCACCCCAAGTTTGTAAAAATGAGGACTTATGAACAAATTGAACCATGGCTCAAACAACCACACACGCGGGCGCGCGCCATTGCCGCCGTTCGTCCGACTGGCCGAGCCGAGCCGGGCCCAGATGTGAGTTGTGGGTCGGGTCGGTTCTAATATTAATTTTTTGAAGAAAATTTATTTGAATTTTTTCAAAAATTCTTAACGAACTTAATTCAAATTTTGTGCCAAATTTGAATTTAATTTTTCTGCCCGTACGTTACCTTTTCCAGTCCGAATTCCAGCAATTCAAACTGTTTTTAACAATGTTAAAAAACTGCCTCGCAATTACAGATTCAAAACTGCCAACAGATCTATTTAGTTTGAATCTGTATCTCTTCAATTCGAAATTACACCTGTTCAGGTTGATTTCATACTTGTTCGGCTCTTCCCAACAGCCACATGTTTGCCAATATATAGAGATCATTTCCAACAGTGTTCTACATACGAAATATTCTTGTCTTCCTACCATTTTTCTCTCTTGCATTATTATTCTTGATATAAGTTTAGAGAAAATTTCAGAAAGTATAGAACACAAGTTTGGTTCGCTGTACAAATTGTTTGGAGTGCTACTACAATTTGTGAAAAGTTCATTGTATCTTGGGAGATAGACTCCGTTTATCCGTAAGCACCGAAGCAGGGCGAATCTGTCTTAAGGACAAAGTATTACACACTCGACTTGATCTAATTTTGTAGTTTTCATTTCGGTAAAATAAATTCTATAAGTAATTTATTTTTATTTGTTTGATTTGTTTCCACTTATTTGTTTTACACAGAAGATTGTTCCAATAACAAGGACTTTAAGTGCACCAATGCATGAAATGTAATGAACATATAAATGTCGATAAAAATCATATAATGGAGTTTGAGTTAAGGTTTCTTAATATCCCGAACAGAGTCACCAGAAATTGTCGCATCACTTGCGGGGTGCCCGAGCGTGCTAAATAGTTCGGACCCTCGATTTCTTTGATCTAGTTTCACGAGTGCAAGTCCAAATCAGGTAATTTTTATAGAAAATCTATTTCAGTACAAAATCTTTGCCAAAAATGGATTGCATCATCAGATCTTAGAGTTGCCACCTAATATTTTGAAAAAATTATAAAAACCCGTGACTCATGCCAAGGCCATTATTCGTCATAACCGGAGATGTCTCGGTTCAAAATCTTAGGTATAAGGGTAGATGGTCATTAATTGAGCACCCCCGCTCACCCGATCAAAGATTGACCTCTAGTAAACCATGATATGAATTTTATTGATTTTTATATGTTAATATTCTGATTGTTTAATAAATTCTAAAATTTACTATGTGAAGCAAAACAAGTATAAACCATATCATTCATTTTAAAACAACTTGATTCTATGTATTTTTGAATGAGTTTTGAAGATGTGCAACTTAAAAGAAATCGAGCTCACAAGCATGAAATCAATATTATTCCAAATTAAATGACACAACCTCTATCCACTGGCATTCATAGAGATATATCATATAAGCAAGTAGCTACATGGTAGAATGCTTGACATAACAAGAAAAACATAGACAAACGATATGCTAAAGCATAAAAACTCACATATTTATCGATATCCCGCAAACAGCTACAAAACAAAGTTAGGAAATATGCATGATCTTATATACAAAAATCCTAATGACATCCCGCGAACAACTGCGACTAGATATTCAACTTTTAAAACATGACATGTAAATCATCTCGAGAACATGAGGTAGCGCATGTGATCACGTAGGAATTGATTACATTAATAGATATAAAATTAGCCGAATTTGAATGCATGAAATATGGATGCAAGGTATGGATATGATGAAAAAATAAGACATGATACTTATTTACAATATGGAAAGCAATAAAATGAACGAGATAGAAAGAAACCGGGGGGGGGGGGGGGGGTGGAAAATTATTACAAAAATAAAACATTACAAATCTCTGAAATTAAAAGAAAATAAAAAGATGCCTTGGAGATCGACCATCGAAAATGGTTCTGTTTGTTGCTGGGAGATTGCTCTGTTTCGTCCTGGAAAACTCATTTTTGCAGGAGCATTGTTCATCGCCAACAGTACTATTCACTGCTGCAGTTACTATTCACCGTCCCTTGGTCATTATTTATCTTACGAGGCACTTTTTCATTCGCGAGTACTATTCAACGCCAGAGGTACTATTCATCGACGGAGGTTACTATTTACCACTGGAGATTACTATTCACTACCTGTCACTATTCATCTGATGGGGTCACATCTTTAACAAATTAGGCAGTTTTGACTGAGCATTTAAAGTAGTAAATTACAATTGTTTGTGTACAACAATAAATTACAATAGATATGTGAGTGGTGTAACATTCCCTTTAAAGCGGTAAAATATTTATATAAAAGTAGTAAATTACAACAGATATGTGGGTGGCGCAGCCTTCCTTTAAAGCGAGAAAAAAAAAGTTATGAAAAGCAGTAAAGTACGTATTTTAATAAGTTATATCACATTTTAAATTAATTGAAAGTTTGAGAAAATTTACCTTTCGGGAAAATGATGAAATTTCTAATTTCCAAACTTTCTTCCAATCACCCTCAAGGTTGTGAAATGTGTTCTCACTTTTCAGTTCAAAATTCAAAATTTTAGCTTTAATGGTATTTTGGTGTATTGGTAAAAAAAGCAATAAAGAGAATGGAAAGAAAGGTTTGGTTCAGAAAAATAAAATATCCAAGATTTTTTATTTGCCTATTTTAAAAACTAGTTTTTTTTTCTTCTTCTTTTTTTCCTTTCTTTTTTTTTGATTCTTTTCTTCTCTTTGAATATAAATCTCTCAGATTTTCTTTTTGATTCTTTCCTTCAATTCTTCTCTCAATATTTTCTGATTCTTTCTCTCAATTTTTTTTCTTTGAAAATAAATCTCTTAGATTTTCTCATCCTTTTTTATCTGATTCCCCCTATTTATAGAAAATGAAATAAAAAAACAAACAAAAGACAAATGGTGGAGTGGCAGGTTTTTTGAAATGGTTGCACAGTAAAAACAATGTGCAATCAACGTGATTTTCAAAAGTCACACAATAACATTACTGTGCATTTTATAATATAATAATATATAAAAGGTATTGTTAGCATAAATATATGTACAAATACCAAAAAAATACAAAAAAATATGTAAAATTATAAAATAAAAATACAAGGACTAATATATGTAAATTTTAGGCTAAAACCGGTTTAAAACATTTTGGCCAAAAATGGGTAAAGGTTGGAATTAAAGCTTAAATTCCGTTTTTCCACTGAGAATTTTGTGAGGTAGCATATTTTCATTTTCATCATCGGATCATCAAAAGAAAGCTCCCAAGTCTTAAGGCCGGTCAAAATGGGGTGTCTACACTTGATCAGCAAAAAATCGTTGATAAGGTGTGTTAAGGAAAACATTCAGGAATGGGCCTTAGAGGAAGTACTTAATAATAATTTCAGTGCAGGTCAACACATGAGGGATGTGTATGGCTAAAGTCGTCAATGGTGATTAGGTATGGACTACAAACCCAATACTGAAAATTGATGTCATTTACTTGAAATATAGCAAATTGAAGTCATCTAGAGTGTGTTTTCACCGAGAGAACAAATTCATACTGATGCGGTCAAATTAGTGGCAAAAACGTGCACACATATAACCAAGTCACAATCAGACATCGATCTATGAGGTAAATTCATAGATGAAACTTGGCATGAGACAAAATTTTAGTACCAAGGTAAACATGCCTAACTCAGGTTTTATCACCAATATTATAGTGTGATCAGGTGGGAGATGAAGGTATGAGAGGTGCTCACCCTATAATATGGTGGATCTTCTCACACCGAATCATAGCCCATATAAGTGGTGATTCATAAACCTTCTCGCAGGAAGAAATAAGAATATGGAAAATGGGTTTGAATTCAAAATGAAGAGGCACTTTGTGAAACATTATGGCTGTATCCTCTTGTATAATATTCCAAAGGTTTTGACTTTCTGCAAAGTCACCATGATGTCTATAAATACTTGGCCAAAGCAGTGCATTGAACTCACTTGATTTCCCAACGAATATTACATTCTTCGCTTTCTGGATTCTCAACCATCTTGCTTGACAAACAACTTCACAGGATGTTCAATCAATTTATCATTGTAAAGTTTATCTTTCAAGGATTACCATACATAGGTTTTTCTCCTCCTATATAAAGGAGTCTTGTATACATTGTTAATACATTCAATATAATACAAATTTCTCTCTCTCTTTTAGATATTGTAACATGGTATTAGAACTCAGTTAAGTGCCTAATAATTTCACTTCACCGGCGGGCGGCAACATTGCCTTGGCAGCCCGTCAGACCTCAACCCATTCTGCTGCCATATTTTCCTTTTAGTATTGCTTCCTGGTGATCTCTTCCTCTGTTCACTTGTTTATTCCTACCCGAAATATCTCTATCATATTTTTTTTACTTGCAATCCATTTTTTTTTTTTTTTGTGTGTGTGAGTTTCTGCTTCACTTTGTCAATCTCTCTGTTTCAACGTCAAATAGATTTCAATTTTCAAACCTATTTGAGCTTGAAGGGGAGTATTATACCTATATCATGGTGAATACGGTTACACATTATGCAAATAACCCAAGCCGCCTCCTGTGGTGCACAACCCAAGTTGTCTCATGTGGTACATCACCTAAGCTGTCCTTGTGAAGCACCACCCAAGCAGCCCCTGGCGCACAATCCAAGCCGCCCCCTAGCACACTATCCAAACCATCTCCTAGCGCACTTTCTTAATAAGCCACCCCCTGGTGCACTTAGTCATCTGTTACCATCATCGTTTAGCATCATGTCATAAGTTATGTGTGTGCCACACTTGCTGGTTCAACATCCAGTTCTCTACATCGGTCTGACATTACCCCTTAAACTATCCCGACATTGATTCCGGTCAGTTCTTTTAACGGCTCAGCATAACCCCGTAGACTGTCCTGACATTGATCCCGGTCAATTCCTACCATGGTCCGGCATAATCTTAAACTGTCCCGACATTAGTTCCGGCTAGTTCCTACAATGGTTCGACACGACCATAAACTGTTTCTCGGTATCAGCTCTAGCTTTTGATCTATCTCAAGCACCCTTGTGCTCCCATTTGAACTTTGCAATCTATTTACCTTTTATTTTGTTTTTTTTTTTTTAAAAAAATTATTTCATGTTTTAGTTTCTCTCTCCAAACTCAAATTTATATTCGTACTTGAGTTTGGGTGGGTGTTAAATATAGGAACTATATATTCTGTCTATCATACATACTATATTATATTTATTACCATACTTAGGATAACCGTACTTAAGTTTCTCTCCTCCTATAAAAATGAGTCTTGTATACATTGTTACTACATTCAATATAATACAGATTTCTCTCTCTCTTAGATATTGTAACATGGATTTTCTGATTTTTTATCAAAATGATTTTGCTTTTCTTCTAATCCATATAATCAATATACAATAATGTTAGGAATATATAGGCCACACATAGAATAAGACACAAATATTTCACAAAGGGTGCATCTCACATGTGAGCCCTACACCTTGTGAGATATATGTGTCACATTTTATGTTTAGTATTTTGTGCACTTAGACTTATTGATCGACTTATTGGCCCTATTTGGTATAACTGTTCAAATAGATTATAGATTATGACTTTAATCAGAATCTGTTAATCTGTTTGGTGTAATTGTTGGATTATATATTTAAGTTACTGAGTAGTGTTTTGATAAATAAGCTGTGAAGTAATTTTTTCAATTAACTTTTATTTTTTATTATTCACTACTTGTTTACATTTCTCATAAATAATAATAATAATAATAATAATAATAATAATAATAATAATAATAATAATAATAATCCATTTGGGTATTTTTCTTTTTTTTAAAAAAAATAAAAAATAAAAAAATCTAAGAGTATAACCGTAAATTATCATGTCCACAGCAGAAGCTAATAATCAGAAGTAAGGGTGAGTAGCTTCTTAGAATCAACTTTTTTGAGTTAAAATAAGTTGTTAGAATTAGAAGCTGTTTGAAATAAGTTTAACCAAACAATCCAAAATAATTTTTCCAAAGCTAGAAGTTATAGGTTAGCTCAGAAAAGCCCAAACAAACACCCCTATTATTATCAATATATATATTGAAACAATAGTATCAATATATTAAAATTCTCTTTTATTTACGATTTGAGAAGTTTAAATTAGTAGATAATTGAAAATAGACCATAGATATTGACAAGTGGGATTAAGTTCATAAGCTCTATTTAAAATAAAATAAAATTTTAATTTTAAAAAAAAATGAAATTCAATAATTTTTTTTTTAATTTAAAAATTTACACTTCCAATATTTATCTTTTTTATTTATTTATTTTTAGATGGGAATATTTATATTTAATAAACTAATACAACATACATATTTTTGAACTTTTTCAATATTTTTAACTTTTAAAAACTTGAAAAACAAAAAACACAACCAAATAAATCCTAATCACCAACAAATTTCTAGTATCCAAAAGGACATGTCCAAACTTTAATTCACATATAAAAGATGTTCGAGATTCGCCAAAAACCAACGCAGTTTTGGCTTTGGAAAAGCAAGAAGATGACCAAGACCAATCTTCAAAATATGTGTGTAAGAAAGACAAAAAACCAGTGTGGATAGAACTACATATACTTTGAGAAAAGTTGATGAAGCCCACTTTGATAAAGAAGTATTTAAGAAAAAGTTGATGAAACCTTAGCCACTACGGATAAACAACAACTTATATGTATATATAACGTGGGCGTTTTCAACATCGTATCAAGATGATGTCATATGATATACGTAAGCAAAATGAAAAACTAGAATCATTATTTATTTTTAGAAAATGATTCCTCCCCTATTGATATACTTTATTTATTTTTAGAAAATGATTCCTCCCCCTATTGATATACTTTTATATACTTTGTATATTGCTTTTCTTCAATAAAATTTTCTTTTATTATTGATCAAAAAAAGAAATCTAAAAAATTCACAATCCGACCTGGTTTAGTCAAATCCGGTAGATTTAGACTAATTTTTGAATATGTGGTTCAGTTTTTGTTTGAAAAATTAAAGAATCGACGTCTATGGATCGGTTTCAGATCTGAGTTCACGGTTTCAGATTAAAATCGAATCGGACTGTATATAACTTAAACCGTATACATATCATACACTCTATTATTGTTCTTTTTTTCTTTTTTTTTTAATCAACAAAAGAAAAACTTTATTAATGAAAACAATCAATAAAAGGGAGGAACGTGTACAAAACATCACAGTAAAACTTCAAAATCCCAATTAGGTTGCAGAGGAAGAATATACAATCACCTTGCTAGCACAAGCCTCAAAATTGGTAAGAACCAAAAATATATATCTATATATATATTAAGGAAAAAGGGGTTTCTAACCCCCAAGCCTTGTAGGAGTTCCAATATCCTAATCTGAATTTTCTAAATTTTTTATTTTTAAAAAAAAATCGCAACATTTATTGATTTGGTCAAAATCCCTTGATCGTCATTTATTAATTTTTTTTCAATCCACATGTCTTTCCATATGCCTGCATTAATTGATTTTGTCAAAATCTCTTGATCTGTATTTAAAATCCCCTCATACAAATAATTATAGATACAACCCATGGATAGTTACTACAGTACTTTTTTTAACTTCTCTCATACACTATGATTAGTGATAAGATTGTTAAATTATTTTTATAAAAAATCTTGAAAAAACATAATTTATATATTAAAAAAATCTAAAATAAATATAAATATCTATAATTATCCCGTGCACATGTGATAGGCTAGTGTATATATATATATATGAAAACAACAGCAAACTCAATGTAATAAAATCACCACCACCACCAATCAGCCCAACCACCAAACTCAATGTTCCTCAAGCTCTGCACCTCATTCTTAAACCAGCAACAGTCAGATGCAGCCCCTTATCTGTCTCAGGCTGTGCACAAAATCATTGACTGAGTAAAGAAATCCTAGGATTGAAGTTTAAGCCGTAATGCTATTCTAATCTTGACAAGCTCACAAAAATCATATCCCTTAGACTGAGCCCCATTGAAGACGTACTCATTTCTAAGCTTCCAGAGAGACCAAAGTACAACTAAGGGAACAACCCTGCACAACCTCTTTTCCTTCTTCTGGAAATTTCTACCAGACCACCAATGGAATAGACCCTCCACGATTTTAGGTATTGCCCACTCAACTCCCCACCACTGCATCATTTCAGACCAAACACACCAGGAGAAAGGGCAATGGAGCAATAAATGAGCAAATAATTTAGGTTCATTCTTGCAAAACACACACACAGTAGCTGCATTGCTATTCAGAATATCGATTATGTGCAGAAACACAGATTTCTTGACTCTTTCTTTCCAAGCCAACCAACCAAAAAATTGTACCTTAGGGGGGATATCCTTATTACACACAAATTTGCAAACTCTGATCTGTGGACCAAGCGATGTGTCACAAAATTTATACAAATCAGCCACATTAAACCCTCCTACAATTACAACATTCTAGGTGGGACAATCAGTACACCCCTGTCTCAGACTTGAAGCAGAGTTCAAAGTGATAGCCAATCTTGAAGCCTCAATCGTTTCCCACTCATACAAAGGTCTTCTGAGAAACAACTCCCATTCTTCAGAGTTTGGTTTCCCTTCATAGAATCTGAAAAGTTTGCCCTCCTTCTTAGTTGATAATCTAAACAACCTTGGAAACTCCACTTTTAGTCAAATATTTCTGCAACAGCAATATTGTTGTTCTCGCTGCTACTCCTGTTGTCTTTTTTAATTATTTAATTTTAGTTTTGTAATTGTTGCCACAACAAAATGTTTGTTTGACAGAAGTTTTTTATTTGCTATATGTTAAATAATATGTTTATTTATTAGATATTATGTTTGTTTAAATTATGTTTCGAAAAATTATGGACAAATTAATGTTGAATAATTTATGATAGGTTGAATTTTTTTTGAAAATATTATATGATTTTTCTTCTGGAAAGATTATGTGAAACCGTTGTTCCAAAACTGAGCCGAAACGTATTTAATAGTTTGGTTCGGATTGATTCTATAATTTAAATGGATCAGTTTGGTTTCAATTTTTATGGAACCGCAAATAACGGATCGATCCTAATTTTATCTTAAATCGAACAAATCTGAACCATGCTCACTCCTAATTCAAATGTTTCCTCAAAACTCTCCTTCAATGTATTTTGCTTTGCCATCTCATTAGAGGGATTGTGGGAGAAAGAAATTATATGAACATAGTACTATTCAGCTTGTTTGGTTTTGATTTTTAGAAAATAGTTTTTAGAAAATTCTACTTTTTTATTTTCGTATTTTAATGTTTTCAATGATTTTTTTTAATATTTGAAGATTTTTTTTTATTTTTAGATACACCTAATATAAATACACTTAAAAAGTATAATATTTGCGGAAAAAAATCTTTAAAAAATACACTAAATAGCAAAAAATATAAAATAAATAAAAAAATAAAAATTCAGTACATTTTTTATATTTTTGTATATTTACTAATTTTATAAAATATTTTTTTACAAATATTTTACTATTTAGATATATCTAAGTAAGGTGTATCTAAAAAAAATCTTAAAATTTTAAAAATATTCACTAAAAACAAAAAGACACGAAAAATAAAAAAACTCAATTTTACGAAAACTGAAACCAAACACACTGATTATTATTTTTATCATCTTATTTTACTTTATAACGTGTTAGTCTATTTGTCAGCATTTCATTGGAGTATACTATCAATATTGTGTAAACAAGCAAGATTGTAAGCTTAATATTCTTACACAATAAGGAATACAAAAAGTCTGGGATCTAGATTTTTACAATTAAAGTGTGTGGTATAGATTGAATGAGTGTATTGTGGGATCTATATGTAAAATAAATTTAAATCACATACTGATATCTTTTGGTAATTTGTTAGATTTGTAGTATTACCTTAAAGAAAAAATGGTCTTGTTAATATGTAATTGTGAGGCACAAGGAAAGACAAAATATATATATATATATATGAATAACACAAGATACTTTTGAAAAATGTTATTCATCTATGTACGTTCTACTTGTGATTTTGAGATTGATTTTTATGTTTTTGGACTTATTCTTTAAAATGTGGTAAAAAATTTCATTATTTTAATCAATATAGGGGAGAGTTTTATTCATGCAACAAAATAGAAGCTTAATTATAAGCATAAGGGTAGATTATATTGACATTCTCCAAGTAATGAAGAAATTATATTTTTGATAAAATCATATTAACTTCTCTTACAATTACAATAATTTTAACGATATTAATGGTCATAAAATTGTTATTTTACCATAAAATATTTTTTATTTAAATTTGTATATATTGATATCAAACGATACAGTTACCCTCTTTCTTACCTAATGAATTTTCTTAATTCTCTATTTTTCTCACTGGGGTCTTATACAAATTGAAAATCTGAGTTTGAAAAGTAATGTTTAAACATATGTGTTAAATATAGTAAGTTAAGCTCTCGGTATTCTTTGCCTTATTGGCGGGCAGCATAACCTTGGCTTGGCTGCTCGCCGGACCTCAACCCATTCTGCTGTCATATTTTTCTTTTAGTATCGTTTTGTGATGATCTCTTCCTCTGTCTGTTGATTTATTCCTACTCAAATATCTCTATCATATATATTTTTTTTACTCGCAATCTATTTGTTTATGTGTGTTTTTGCTCCACTCTGTCTTTTCTTCTACTTCAACCTCAAATAGATTCTATCTTCAAACCTATTTGAGTTTGAGGGGGGATACTATACATATGTCATAATGAGCATGGTGATATACCGCCCCTCTGGCGCACAACCCAATTCACCTCCTCTGGTGCACCATCCAAGCCCTCCTTGGCATACCACCTAAGTCGCCCCCTCTAACACACAACCCAAGCCGTCCCCTTTAGCACACCATCTAAGTCGCCCCTTGGCATATCACCAAAGTTGCCCCCTAGCACATCATCCAAGCTGCCTCCTAGGACACTTTCTAATAAGTCGTCCCTTGGCGCACTCAATCATCTGTTGCCATCATCGTTCAACACTACGTCATAAGTTATGTGTTATATCACGTTTACTGGTTCTACATTCAATCTTTACAATGGTCCGATATGACTCCTTAAACTGTTCTGACATTGATTCCGGTCAATTCCTACAATGGACATGATCCCATAAACTGTCCCGACATTGAATCCGGTTAGTTCCTACAATGGTCCGGCACAACCTTAAACTGTCTCGGCATTAGTTCCGGCCAGTTTCTACAACGGTTCTGCACGACCTTAAACTGTCCCAACATTAGTTCCAGCCAGTTTTTACAACAGTTCGGCATGACCTTAAACTGTCTCGGCATTAGTTTCAACCAGTTCCTACAATGGTCCGACACGACCATAAACTGTCTCCCAGCATTAGCTCCGGCCACTGATCTATCTCAAGCGACCTTGCGCTCCCGTTTGGATTTTGCAATCTATTTGTCTTTTATCTTATTTTTTAGTTTTATTTCATATTCTAGTTTCTCTCTTCAAACTCAAGTTGATATCTCTACTTGAGTTTGAGGGAGTTATTAAATATAGTAATTATATATTTTGTCTATCATACATACCATATTATATTCATTATCATATTTAGAATTACCATACTTAGGTTTCTCTCCTCCTATATAAAAGAGTCTTGTATACATTATTACATAATTATTCACCACACAATATTGAATATACACATTGTGGGGGCATATTTTTGTGAATGACAACACGTGGCCAAACTGGCACCGAAGTGCCAGCCGAGGTGCCACGTGTCCAGGTCATGGCGCCGAGGTAATCTCGGCAAGGCCGAGGTTATCTGCGGAGATACCGAAATCCAAGGTGAACGGATAAGGGACAAGAGTTCTAGAATGGGAAAGGACCTCAATTTGAATAAAGATAAAGCTCTTAGAGAGTTTATCTCTATTTGGCTGAGAGTCCTAGATAAACATTGAGCCAGAGTTCATTGAAGCTAGGCTTCTACAGGGATCATGTTAGTGCTGGCTATAAAAGTTAGGCACCCTCGTGGGTCTAAGGTACGCTTTTTGTTTCCTGACTAGTGAGTAATAAATAAAAATTCATAGCCCTTTAGCTCATACCTTTAATCATTTGTTAGTTAAATAAATGGAAAATGGGGAAATCATCATTTATTAGACTAAGAAGTCTATTATACTTCATTATTCATATTGTTACAATCTCTCTCTCTCTCTCTCTCTCTCTCTCTCTCTCTCTCTCTCTCTCTCTCTCACACACACACACACACAGAATATTATATTATGTGTGTGCGTGCTGATTTCTGACCACACTGCCAAACAGGTACCCAACTAGAGAGTATCGGCAGAATAGATCTTGTCCGAACAACTTGTCACAGAAAGATAAGACTCCGACAGTAGTTCTTTCACCCGGGAGTACTTCGACGATTAAGTCAGTACTCAATTATCTCTCAAAGATAGCAAATAGTGCTTTTACTCACTAGTCAGGAAACAAAAAGCGTACCTTAGACCCACGAGGGTGCCTAACTTTTATAGCCAGCACTAACATGATCCCTGTAGAAGCCTAGCTTCAATGAACTCTGGCTCAATGTTTATCTAGGACTCTCAGCCAAATAGAGATAAACTCTCTAAGAGCTTTATCTTTATTCAAATTGAGGTCCTTTCCCATTCTAATTATATTTAAATTGTAAGATCAAGTATAAGTTCTTTACTCAAGTTCAAAAAATTTAAAAAAAAAAAAAATTAAGTTGTTTCTATTTAGGAGAATTCTAGATATATCTTAAGTTTAATTGTACGAGAACATGTAAAAGAAGAAAATAAATGTTATATAACTGGATATAAATTAACAAAAGAAATACACTGAATAAATTAAGAGGAAATTACAATTCAGTCCAATTTACAAATGATTACACAAAACATGGTTGCAACTCTTTGTACAAAAAAAACTCACAAAAGGAATTGCACCTCCACCTCTAATTATCTTTAGGTAGTGCTACATGTACTAATTAGTGTACCAACATATGATATGATATTATTATTGACCCCACCTATTATACAAATTATAAATACTTAAAACCTCTCAAATTATATTACATCATCTGTTAATACTCTAATTAGTATACAAATTAATACATATAGTATTGTTTATTATCTTTTGTCATTTGGATTAATTTGTAGTTCTTCTATAAATTAACTGGTTAGCAAGTGTGGACAGAACCAGGAAAAGTTGATTTAGGCCCTTTGGATGATGATCCATTTATAAAAGTAGATGAGGCCTCCTTGGTTAACGTGGGCGTTTTCAACATGGGGTGATGCTCTATGATTATATGTAAGCAAACTGGAAAAAAAAGTAAAATTTAAGTGTATAAATAATTTTTACCTAATGAGAAAAAAATATGAGATAAAAATAAGTATCATATATATGGTGGAATCATGTATGGAACCTACCATTTCACATGTGTATTGTTATGTGAAAATTTCTGTTTTCATATACAATTGAACTAGTTTTGTGGGTGTAATGTTAGGATTACATAATTTAAACCAATAAAAGGACTAAGAAAAATAATAATACTAAGGTTTCACTACACAAGTGTTGAATTTGAATTACACAATGTTTTTCTTGGTCTGAATTTCATGTCCCTAACATTACTTAATTTTGCAGTAATTAAGATTGTGATATTTGACCCCCCAAAAAAAGGTTCTTTGTTGAAGTTTAAATAAGCAGATTATATATATATATTATAGAAATTTTTTATCAAATTATTTGCTGTAAAAATAATTTAAATAATTAAAAATTCAATTATTCAAAAGTGGAGAAAATGATACTTTTTATATAGACTATCAAATTTCTAACTTAGAATAAATTGAAACACATTGAAACAAACCGTATCATGCGCACATTAACTTTTCATCTGAAGATGTTGGCCCATCTCCTAACATGACTTTGTGGTTTGTACAAAAAAATATGTATAAAGTTTGATAAAGAAATTTCAAGGAGAAAAATAGGGTAAATTATAAAAACACTTTTTGAGATTTGTTTAAAATATAAATAATTTTTTGTGATTTTAAAAATTATATTTCCTATTTACAAGTTTCTAATTGCATAATAAATGACCTCTTTTATTAATAAATCATCAAGTCAGTTAATTATTTTTAATGATATCAGAAATATATTTTAATTAACAAATCAGATAATTTTATTGTTGTATAGAAAAGTAGTTAAATGTTTTTATTTTTTATGTTAATTTTGTCAAATAAGAAATTCTGACAAGAGGGTATTTGTAACTTTCAAAATCACAAAGGACAATTCGTATTTTAAGTAAATTTCAGATGATGCATTTATAATTTATTCCAAAAAAATCAATAAACAACAACAAATTGATATATATATACATAAAAAAAAAATAAAAAAAATAAAAAAAAAACTCCACCAAGTTGGACACTATTCCAAGTTGGACACTATTATAAGCGAGAACAAAAAGAAGAAACATAAGATGTTAGAGATTTTTTTATTTTAAATTTTATATTATTGTTTTGTGTTTTTCTACTAAGGAAATGATATATTGTCATGTAAATGATGATGCAAAACAAAGAAAATTACTTATCACTGAACAAGAATAAAATTTTAAAAAATTCGAGTAATATGAATTTAGTAACCTATAACTAATATAGAATTTATATTGCAATTTTGCAAGGTGATACAACTCATTAGATAATTATATATACGAGGATATAATTAACAAACAGAATGAATCAACTACATATATTAATTTTACATTTTAATGATTCAAGTTATATGATTGAATATTAAATAATTTTCTTTAGAATCTTTGTAATATGTAATCCAAATATTATGTCGATAGAGAAAAAAAAAGAAAAGAAAAGAAAAGAAGATTGTCAATAACATAAAAAAGTGTTGAGGGCCATGAGAAAGGAGAAAATATGCCAACTTGTAAGAAATAGTGTACAAAAAAGTGAACTAAAAGTTAGGATCATTATGAAATTAGTGAGGATTTTGGGCAACACTAATATAATAAAATAAATATAAGGATTGTGGAAGAAAGGAAAGGAAAGGAAAGGAAAGGAAAGTGGATCGTATAGTCATGAAATTGTAGAAGTTTTAAATGATATGCATTATTAAGCCTATTGAAATTCTCCATTAAAGAAAAAAAGCCACTGGTTTAGAGTGCTGTTGGGTTTGTGGATCCATTACGGTCGGTTTTGATAATTTCAATATTATATTTTGTCCAACTTTTCATATATATGATTCACATATAAAATTAAGTCAATCTAATATTTATAAACTATTTAATTTATCTCATTTGTTACTGAAAAATGTATAAGTTATTTTCAAATATACTATTTTTTAAGAAAAATGTGATAAATTGAATAAGATATGATTATCGAATCGATCTAATTTTGTATACAGATGATATATACGAAGAGTCTGACAAAATGAACGATTTAAATTACCAAAAAAAGACCTATAATAAGCCCCACGAGTTTAAACAATACCTTCTAATTCATAATCTATATTACCCAATAATAATAATAATCTAAGCAGGACCAAAGAGAATTGGATGAAGTATGATTGGAACGACGGAGTTGGGGAGACTGTTGCGCACCATGCATGGCCGCCACTGTTGCACGGTTAATGGAGCCTTTTTGGCTTTCATTCTGACGATTTGAACCGTTCATTTTTTAGAAGGCATTGAGTAGAATATACTTATAAAATTCAAACTAATCGGAGATCGGTATCATTTTCATTCAGACATATTTGTATCTAAAAAGTTGAATGGTAAATTTAATTTTAAGTATAAATATGAATACAAAAATATTTTCATGAAAGGGATATTAAAATCCGATTAATTTGAAGTTTTGCGTGCATATTTTATTCAATGTCTTTTAAAAATTGAATAATTTAAATCGTCGAAATGAGATCCCAAAAAATCTCATTAACTGCACAACAGTCACTATGCATATGGTACACAGGAGGCTCCCCAAACTGAATAATATCTCATCTAAAGTAAACACCCTTGTAGTTGAAAAAAGGGTGCAATTTCTCTATTTTAGGCGGTAGTGATGACCCTGGCTGCCGCCTTTGATATAAAATGAAAACATCACAAAAGCACAAAAAAAAAAAAAAACTCTCAACGTGGCCATTTAATGGGTTAACGGAATTTTTAAAATTTTGAATGCAAGCATTTTGTTTTGAAAGATAATTGTTATGTTTGGTAGAGTTTTGTAAATATAATTTGAGAGTATGAGTTGTATTTTGAGTTTGTGAGTTGTGAAATTATTAATTGAGTGTATAAAATTTGTTTGGTTATGGTTTTTGAATAGAGTGTTGAATTGAGTGTGGAATTGAGTTTTGAAAGTTTGATTTGACATGTGAAGTAAGAAAATTTGTTTTGTTTTATGAGTTTTGGAAAGAATTTTCAAAACTTAATTCAAATTATTATAACTCATAACAAATACACTACTTTCACACTATTGAAAATTCTGATCAACACTTATAACCAAACTCTTTTTAAAATTCAATTAAAAAAAATTATTATTGTGCGGGGGTGATTTCCGCACTATGAAGAAGGGTTGAACTTCGTGGATGAACAGCATGCTTTGGGAATTGAAGATCTGCATAGAATAACAAACGGTGAGGCTGCCCGACCGGGGTTTGGTCGGAAACCCCTTCGATGGTAAAGTCAGAGACTTAGGAAGAAGAAGAAGAGAGAATACAAAGGGTGTGTATGTGTTAAGTGTGTGGATTTTCGGATCCCTTGAGAGTGAATAATGTTCACCTTTTATAGGAGAAGGTTGTTTGTCGTTCAAGTCCTTCTCTCTACGCCATATGTCCAATGTGTCTTATTCGTGGTCGTCTCCCATTGGAGACGACGACCACTCCGCCTGACACTCGGGTGCAGGTCTGTTTTGTTTGTCTCATTAGCGGACATCTCTCATTGGAGGAGGACAACCACTCTGCCTGCCATTCAAATGCAGGTCTGTCATATATGCACTTTGTCCCTCTGCACCTCCATGTCTCCACGTTCTGTTCATACAGAGGAAGAGGAGCAGAGTTATTTGTCTCTTGTGAGCCCAAGAAAGATCTTCAGTGAATTGGCCTTCTCTAAGTTGGTCTGCTCTAGAACGGTTGTCCAACTAGGAGGTCCAACATGTTACTCAACCCACTTCGGAGTGGTTCTGTCCATCCAGAAGGTCCACCATGTTGCTCGGCCCACTTTGGAGTGATGCTCGTACATTGGGCCGAACTCCTATGATTGTCTTGCTTCGGAGCAAGTGTTGGTCATAGGGCTGAGGTCCGACCTAGCTCCACCTTGGAGTGAGTATTGCATTGGGCCTAGCATCAAGGCTTGATTAATTTTCACCCACTTCATTTGCCCCCTGGCTTGTGCTTACGTTTGGCGAAGCGGAAGCCAATTCTGTCGCAAACTTCGAAGTTTGGTTGATCACAACTTAATTTGAGCTCCATGAGTTGGATTAAAAATTATTGTTCGGCCTAACGTTTGCGTCTGCCCAATATTTCATAGTTTGGTTGTGCCCCCAAACTAAATGTGTATCTTCACTAGCCTTGTAATTGTCTAGCTTGGTGTTTTTTCAGTCGGCTGAGCGTCGTTACTTGACTTGAAAATATATATGCAAAATAGTATATATATATTTGCAGTGTTCGTTGACTGGGCCGAGCAGCACAGCGACGCTTCAAAGCAGGCCAAGTGTGCTTTATCACAGCTTTGTTCTAATTTGAAAGACATATTCGCTATCTTTTTGCTCAGTCCTACTTGTAGGAGATAAATTGGTGCTGGTCTCAATGCTTGGTCGGCCAAGTCCTGCCCCTCCACTCTGTTCGGTCTTGAAGCATAGCTTGCTAACATTGCTCGGTCATGCGGATCATGCACCATTTTCTTGTTTGGACATGATTAGCACGTCTATTTGTTCAGCTCGTTTTTTCATATATTGGTCGATCATTTTACCTTCAGCTTAAGAATTGTCCGTCACTTAGTTAGTCGGCCGTAGCAGCTTGTTTGCATAGTTTTTGTTTTTCAACACTGAGTTGCTTGGTCGGCCTTAGCAGCTTTGGCGTTGCGAGTTTGCATTTTTTAATTCGTTTTCTCTACCACTAAGCTACTGTCAACCTTAACACCTCTTATCTTGAGAGTTGTCTAGCACATAGTCGTTATAGTCTTGGTATCGACTTCGATAATATTGACTCTCGTCGGGCACTGCACTCCTTCGACCTTTACTTGTTGTTTGTAGTGTATTTATTTGGTAGAATGTTGCACTTCCAACTTTGTTTGTTGTCAATCTTTTGGTTGTTTACTCGAGCTATGAAACTTGGTTTTGCTTAGCTAGTTTTGACCCGCTTCCTTTGCTTGGTCCATTTTGGAGTGGATGTTAGGCGTCCAATCGACCACTGTTGCTTAGTCCAATTCAAAGTGAGCATTAAGCGTCCGACCAACTTTCATTGCTTAGCCTACATCGGAATGGGTATTAGGTATCCAATCAACCTCCATTGCTCGGCGTGCTTCAGAGTGGGTGTTGGGCGTCCAACCAACCTTTGTTGTTCGGCCCAGGCATTGGGTGTCTGACCAACTTCTGCTGTTCGGCCCAGTCGTTGGGTGTTCGACCAACTTTTGTTGCTCGGCCCAAGCGTTAGGCGTCTGACCAACTTCTGCTGCTTAGCCCAGGCGTTGGGCGTCTGATCAACTTTTGTTGCTTGGCCTAAGCGTCGGGCGTCCAACCAACTTCTATTGCTCGGCCCAGGCATTAGGCGTCCAACCAACTTTTGTTGCTCGGTCCACTTCAAAGTGAGCATTAGGTGTCCGGCCAACTTTCGTTGCTCAGCCCACTTCGGAATGGGTGTTGGGCGTCTAATTAACATCCATTGCTTGACGCGCTTAAGAGTAGGCGCTGGGCATCCAACCAACCGCTGTTGCTCGGTCGAAACGTTGGGCGTCTGACCAACTTTTATTGCTCGGCCCAGGCATTGGGCGTTCGACCAACTTTTGTTGCTCAATCTACTTCAGAGTGAGCATTGGGCGTTCGACCAACTTCCGTTACTCGGCCCACTTCAGAATGGGTGTTGGGCATCTAATCAACTTCTGTTGTTCTGTCCAAGCATTGGACGTCCAACTAATTTTTGTTGCTCGGCCCACTTCGAAGTGGTCGTTGAGCGTCCAACCAACCTCTGTTGTTCATCCCTCTTGTAGCTCTTTCACTTCATATCACCTTCATTAGGCTGAGGTCCTTTTGTAATGAAACTTTAAGTTAATAAAGTATCTTCGAAATTTGCCAAGTGTTGGACTTGCAACTCGAACTTTCAATTTCTTCATGTTTATGTTGTTTGCCCCCAGCCGAGCAACAAGGATGTAGCCCTACATTGTTCGTTGTTCGGCTAGACTTCGCGTTATGCCTTTGAAAAATTGAGTTGCTCTTCCAGTCGAGCAATAATAGGGAAACCTTGCAAGATTTCCCGTTTGGCCTTAATTGAATTAGTTGTCTTGCCCCCAACCGATCATCATTGTTCGATCGTTACTTGACTCGGTTGTGCTTCTGTTTATCCCACTTTGGAGTGGAGAGCAAGCTTCGACCTAGCTTCTGTTCAGACTTCATTGTAGAGGGCTCAGTTTAACCTAGCTCTTGTTCGGTCCACTTCGGAGTGGCATTTGTTCGGCACACTTTGGAGTAGACGGCTAGGTTGAACCTATCTTCTTTTTGGCCTACGTTGGGTGGCCTCTATCCAACCTACCTCATAGTGAAGGACTAGCTTCGAATCTAACTTCTGTTTGGCACACTTCAGAGTGGCCTTTGTTCGTCGCATTTCGGGGTGGACAGTTAGGTTCAACCTAGCTTCTATTTGGCCTATATCGAAGTGGCCTTTGTTCGGCCCACATCGAAAGTGGTCAACTAGGATCAACCTAGACCTTTGTTAGATCCACACTAAGGTGGTCGGCTGGGATCGGTCCAGACCTTTGTTAGGCCCACGTCAAGGTGGTCGACTGGGATCTGCCCAGACCTTTGTTAGGCCCACGTCAAGGTGGTCGACTGGGATCCGTCCAGACCTTTGTTAGGCCCACGTCAAGGTGGTCGACTGGGATCAGCCCAGACCTTTGTTAGGCCCGCACTAAGGTGGTCGGCTGGGATCGATCCAGACCTTTGTTAGGCCCACGTCAAGGTGGTCGACTGGGATCAGCCCAGACCTTTGTTAGGCCCACACTAAGGTGGTTGGCTAGGATCGGCCTAGACCTTTGTTAGGCCCACATCAATGTAGTCGGCTGGGATTAACCCAAACTTATGTTTTGGTTGTACCATACCCTTGTTTGTCATTTTCTCCATCAATGGAGTCTTTCCTTCCAATAGGTGGAACAACTCAATTGCGATGATATGGTAGAGCTTCACCACATCTAAACTTTGTTCGTCAATACAAATCTCATTCTTCAAAAGACTCAGGAGCATCTATCCTTTGTCATTCCTCTTCTCCATCGTTGGAGTTCTTCCGTCTAGATGATGAGACGAGTCAGTAGCAATGATGCGGTGGTGTTCCATCGTATTTGAACTTTGTTCTTCGATGCAGATCTGGTCCTCAAATACTTTCATAAAATATAGTCCTTTATCGATCATCATCTCTTTCATCGGAGTCCTTTAGAATGAGGCATTAGAACGACTAAACAATAGTACAGTGGTGTACGTCGTGTCTGGACTTCATCTGTCGGTGTAGATCTGGTCTCTCTATATCCATTAGTGCAGATTTGGTTTTTCGGCACTCTTCAAAGTGTTAATTTGTTATCCTTTGTCTTCTCTGTCAATAGAGTCCTTCCCCACAGTGGCAACAAAGGTATCTCTTTCGTTCCCCTCACCAGAGCTTGTCATAGAACAATGTGGTACTCTCTTCCTTTGGTCGCGGTTGTCTCTATCAAGGGAGCTATGTTGGGGTGACTCGCCGACGATGACATGGCGTTGCTCTACTACATCGGTGGTCTATTCGTTAAGGTCTGCAAGGTCTTCATGCCTTCTATGGCAAGAAATGTGGGTCCAAGCCCTACCGTGATCTCCAAACCCATTGAGTCGATGATGCGGTCACGGTGGTCTTTCTCAACAAAAAGACGTTGAGACGTCTCAACGGCAATGACCCAGCGTCGCTCCGCCGCAATGGGTGTCTGATCGTCGTGGTCCATAAGGTCATCGTGCGCTGGAGGGAATGCCAGACCCTTATCTTTGGTTCTCTCCGTCATTGGAGTCATCTCTGCTAGCCTAGAGTGGGGTATATCTTCGATTCCCATCGCCGGAGTTCATCACAAAGCAAACAGTGGTTTTCCTCGGCAACGGCGCCAATTGTGCGGGGGTGATTTCCGCACTATGAAGAAGGGTTGAACTTCGTGGATGAACAGCGTGCTTTGGGAATTGAAGATCTGCACAAAATAACAAACGGTGAGGCTGCCCGACTGGGGTTTGGTCGGAAACCCCTCCGGTGGTAAAGTCAGGGACTCAAGGAAAAGAATAAGAAGAGAGAACACAAAGAGTGTATATATGTTCAGTGTGTGGATTTTCGGATCCCTTAAAAGTGAATAGTGTTCACCTTTTATAGGAGAAGGTTGTTTGTCGTTCAAGTCCTTCTCTCTCCGCCATCTGTCCAATGTGTCTTATTCGTGGTCGTGGGTTCGATTCCCACAGACGGCGCCAATTGTGCGGGGGTGATTTCCGCACTATGAAGAAGGGTTGAACTTCGTGGATGAACAGCGTGCTTTGGGAATTGAAGATCTGCACAGAATAACAAACGGTGAGGCTGCCCCGACCGGGGTTTGGTCGGAAACCCCTCCGATGGTAAAGTCAGAGACTTAGGAAGAAGAAGAAGAGAGAACACAAAAGGTGTGTATGTGTTAAGTGTGTGGATTTTCGGATCCCTTGAGAGTGAATAATGTTCACCTTTTATAGGAGAAGGTTGTTTGTCGTTCAAGTCCTTCTCTCTCCGCCATCTGTCCAATTATTAACAGAAAATAACATTAATCAATTTTTTAATTGAAAATACTACAAAGGAAATAATTTTTTTTCAAAATAAATATTCAAAAAATTTAAATCATAAATATTTAAATAATTTAAATAATCTAAAAAATTTAATAAGTAAAAAATTAAAATAAATATTCAAAAAATTTAAATCGTAAAAATTTAAATAATTTAAATATTCAAAAATTTTAAATAATTTAAAACGTTAATATTTTAAATTTAAAAACAATTCTACACTCAAATCGTAACCAAACACATAAAACAAAACTCAATTAAGAAATTATTTTTAAAACTTATAACTAAATGCATAACTCGAAACTCCATACTACTTTCACAACTTTATAATCAAATCGTAATCAAATATATAACAAAAAAATTAATATATTTAAAAATATTTTTATAAAATAGAGTTTGAATTTATTTTTATAAAATATTTTAAAATTTAAATAATTAAAATCGTAATATTTTGAAATTAAAATATTTAAAAATATTCAAAAAATTTAAAAATTAAAAAAATCATAACATATTTAAATATTTAAATATTTAAAAAATTAAAATATTGATTTGAATTTAGTTTTGAAAAGAGTTTTGAATTATGTGTTTGGTTATGAGTTTTGAAAAGTAATATTTTGAATTGAGTATTGAGAAATAAGTGCAGAATTATGATTTGAAAGCCCCAAATAAACAACACACTCAAATTAGTTGGTAGAATTATATTTTGAGAGACTTACCAAACGGAGCCAATATAATTTTATATGGTGCAGAATTTGGAGCGTGACTTTTGGGGTTAAGATCGCTCTACAAAATAGCTTATCTTTAAATAAAGGTAAAATTACTTACATTTAACCCTGGTTAAAAATTCAAATGAAGGCCCCTTTCAAAACTCTTAATATTGTGATTGGTTGTGAGATTTGAAAAGAAATTTAAAAAAAAAAAAAAAAAAAAAGAAAGAAATTTGTGAAACTAAGTTAAATGGATGTATATTTTATTCACATTTTATTTATCTTTTCCTTTTCCCCTTTCAAATTCCTTCTCAAATCCCCAACCAAATACCGTGTAAGTGACAAAATTCTTGTCCATTTGCACTTTTTGTATAAAAATTAGAGTAAACTACTAATAAATCCTAAAAATTGCACTTAATTCCCATCAAGTCATATTGAAAATAAGTTCTAGTAAAATCGTTGTGAAAAATAATTTTTTATGACATTTTTTACATGTCGTTAAAAATTAACAATTAATAATTTTTTTGTCATTTTTTTAATAAATTGTCGCTAAAACTTATAATTAGTGACTTTTTCTTTAATGAAATTTTCAAATTGTAGCTAAAAATTAAAGATTGATGACTTTTTTTTCACAGACCCAATTACATCAGGAAAAATACTTCAGACCCCCATTGGGGGTCGACCCCCAATGAGGTGACGCTCCGTGATTGGATAAAAAAAAATTATTTTATTTTATTTTATTTTTTTTAAAATTTCAGTTAATGGGGGCTCGCCACCTCACTGGGGTTGCGACCCCCACTGAAAGTCTGCAGCAGAGTTGTTACATCAGAGAGAGTTAGAGGATGGAATGGAACCATTGATGGAACCCACCTATTATGTATATTTTATGTAAATTTCTGTGCACGTATATGGCCTTCTGTTACTGACATCATTTATTATGTAAATTATGACGCAATAAAATCATTAGAGCATCTAGTTCTTTTTTTTCCTTTCTGTTTTTTTGATTAGGTGTCATCATCACTACATCTCGATTAATCTTAAATCTTTGAAATTAACAATGAAATAAATATTTACTGATTTTTTGAAATAACTCGAACTTAGGATTTCAAATCTAGTTAATATATATATACATATTAGGGAGGCTTATGCGTAAATCTCAATAGGTGAATTTATTGTTCAATAGGCCCTGTGAGAAATAATGTCATTTTTCATCACACATTATTAAAAAATATCACTAATTATTAATTTTTAACGGCGGCTTAAAAATTTTATCACAAAAATGTCACTAATTATAAATTTTAACTCCAATTTAAAAATCCTCATAAAAAAAATGTCACCAAACAGAATTAGATGATTGAATGTATAAACAGAATTAGAACATTCAGATAGTGCTCCATCAGTCCACACCACAACGCTCTAATCTGCAATTGAATTCACTTTATTCTCTTTCAACTCACCACATCACTGGAAGTCACGATGCTTTTCATTCTTTAGAGCATTTTTTTGGTTACTTTTAATATTTTTTAATTTTCCAATTAGGCAAGAGAATTGTTTGTTGGCAAAAGGGGTCACCCCCTTAATACACATGTTTTGCTACTACGACAAAAATTAAATATAAAATATATAGAATACCAAATATATATGAATGGATAAAATTTTATAACATTTGTTAATAAAATTCATTTTTAAAAAATTCTATCAATTTATATACATTCTTTATCTAGTTCTGTGATCCATTTTTATATTTCACGACTTATTGAAAACATATTTTAGCAATCACATCCATCACACTTCACGGGGTTTGGTTTTTATGCGACTTGTAGCAACTTCTTTGCACATTTCTTTTGGCCGGTGACTTGGAACTTTCTATCAACCCAAAAAGATATGAAAAAAAAAAAAAAAAAAGTTAGTGAATTCAAAAAAAATAAAATAAAATAAAATAAAAATTTGAAAAGTACATGAAAAATAAATTATATGTTGTAAATTCAAATATAGTCTAAGACGGTATTTGATAAAACTTAAAATCAAAAATTAAGTATTAAAAATTAAATGTTGAATTGTTTAAGTTAAAAAATTATTTGATAAAAATTTAAATACTGAATTAAAAATAAATTATTTGATACGTATAAGATCAAATTTAAATTTTGAAATTTATTATTTTTAAATTATATATTTTAATTTTTATACTGTAATGGTAGTGGTAGTAGTGGTGATGATGTTATTATGGTAGTGGTAAGGTAGTAGTGGTGGTGGCATGGCGATAGCATTGGTGGTGATGGTGATGGTGGTGGTGGTAGTGGTAACAATAGTGGTAGTGGTAGCAATGGTAGTAATAATAAAATAATTTTTTTTTTATCAGCAAAAAGAAAAATTTATTAAAACAAGATATGAAAAAGTACATTAATAAAGAGGCGGGTGTAAAAAGTATCATAATGAACCATCAAGATGCCAACCAGGTTGGTACCCAGATGCCCACCCAATCATTTGCTAGCACGAGCTCCAAGCTCCAAGTTGGTGAGTGACCAACATACAGAGCAAAAAAACAGAGACAAAACAAAAAAATCAGCAAACGTCAACACAGTAGCAACCAGCAAAAGGGCAACACCACCAACAAGGCATCCTTTAGATTCAACCAATGAGAGAAAGAACTACCCCTTGCAAACATCAACACAGCAGCAACCAGCAAATGAGCACCCAAGGTGAATTTTGTAAAAGCTCAGGCCAGTCACCCATGCACCAGCACCAAATCCTTGAGCAGACCAGCCATACAGATCAACAGCATGCTCCACTCCCAACAAACTCCTCCAATATTCATAATCAAAACACTAGCAAGCTCCTTGCAACAGCAGCATACACTAAGTAATTAACATCCAGGTAGCAACAAACAGCCCCAACAATTTCATCATCAGCAGAACCAGAACAGAACCCATACATAACAACTTGAATTTGATGCCACTATTTTAGTATAATGCATATTTTTAAATCTTCTACTCATATCCATCATTCTTTCCTTATTCCATCCTTCAATCAGAAACAAATTAGACAAGACATTCATCCCCACAAAAGACCAGCAGTCCACTGTTAAACATCAAAGCATACCACAAGGACAGGACCACCATAGCATAACAATGAAAACAGTAATAGAGTAACCTCAGTTCAGCCACTCCTTCACAGCCTACTGGTTCACCTCAATTCAATGTAATACTCTACTACACAGCAGAACAACAACATCTACTCGAATGCCTAATCGGCTTAGATTTGATTTTAGTCCTGGTCCCAACCAAAATCATTCCAAATGATAGACAAGTTGTTAAAGATAAGAAAGGAACCGTTTTCATAGAACAAAGCCAGATCACTGCTACACCCTGAACCTCAAGTCAGCCCTATAACCACTGGAGCACTCTTGTTGTTTTTCTTCCTTGGTGTAGAGACAAAGTATAACAACCAAAATGAACCAGCAACATTAACTGCACTTCTGGACTGTACAGCAGCAAATATACTTTTAGCTTCTCCACCAACTGGCAATACACACCCAAGGCTCCTACAGCGCTAAACTCCACCCAACAAACTCTTTGAGGCAACATGTCCCTCCATCTGCACCATCCACTCAGCCATAAACAAGCCAATGACTTATAATTAATAGCAAATCTGACATAAGTTAGATATAATATCAAACACAGAGTAAGGGAAGTTCTTTAGTTTAGCCTTTGCCCAAACAGCCACTCTGAGCTTTACCAAATCTTCCAAATCCACAAAATTAGGTTGAACATTATTAAATAAGCATTCCTTACGTAGTTTCCATATTGACCATAACACAGCCAGAGGCACAATTTTCCTAGTCTCCATCGCATTGTTTTGGACCCTAACACCAGCCCACCAACACAACAAGGAATGCACAGACCCAGGAATGACCCAACTCAAACCCCACCAACAATAACAATGGTGATGACAATGGTGGTGCTTGTGGCGGTGGTGGCGGTGGTGGCGGTGGCAATGGTATGATGGTAGTGGCAATGGTGGCAATGGCATGGTTGTGGTGGTGGTAGTGGTGGCTAGGGGGTGTGCGTGGTGCGGGTCGGTACGGTTTGAGAGAAAAATATAAACCGTATAGCGGGTGGCGGATTGATAAAAGTGTCACTAGAATTTGCCATTTTCCTTATCAAAAACCAGCGGTTCGGTTGGCAAATAATGGCGGATTTGCCTTAGCAGTTCGGCGCGGATTGGCGGTTTATAAAAAATATAATTCAAATTACAAAACTTAAATCAAAGAGTAAAAAAAAGATGAGAGATACCGTGATATTAAGCATTTTGCGAAGCTTTCTTCTAATACAGCAAGTGTAGCAACAACATGATAATATCAACGACTATGCTATCAGTTCATTACAAACATCTGTGGAAGCTACAATGATCAAATACAATACATAAAATTAATATCATTCAGGATTTACAATATATTGAAAATGTTTACTGTTGAAAAGTATTTAGATTGAAAACTGAGCTGATGCAAGTTTGCAACATGGCCACAAAAAAAAAAAAAAGATAAAAAAGTGAATTGGAATCCAACTTTATTTTGGATTACTGACATCTTGAATTCCCTTCGAACAGTAATGTAATACTATATTCTAAGGTATAGAACAACAAGCAAACTTAAGTAAAAAATAATTTTTAGAATCTTATAAAACATGATTTAATAGCGGTGCGGGTCGGTGCGGTTTGAAAGAAAAATAGAAACCGGCGGATTGATAAAAGTGTCACTAGAATTTGCCATTTTTCTTACCAAAAGCCGGCGGTTCGATTGGCAAATAATAACGAATTTGCCTTGGCGGTGCAGCTTGGTGCGGTTTTGGCGGTTTCGGCGGTATTATGCACACCCCTAGTGGTGGTGATGATAGTGGTAGTAAAATGATATGTAGTCATGCTTATGGAAATAATAATAATAGTGATGAAAGTGATGGTAAAAGTGGTAGTGGTAGCAATGGCGGTAGTGGTGGTAATGGTGGCGATGGCGGTGGCATGATGGTGGTACTTGTGATAGTGGTGGTAGTGATGGTGGTTGTGGTAAGTTTGTAATAGTGTATATCAATGTCTATGTTTAATATTACTAAATTCAGTTAGAATTAAGTAAATTTCATATGACTTAAAGTTTTCTTAAATTTTAGTTTACATTTTAAGATACACTTAAATTTTTAAGTGATATTAGTTATGATTATCAAACTAGTTTAATTAATTTTTACTTAATAGTTAATATATTCAATTTTAAGTACCGAATATAAATATCAAATACCCCTTAAAATAATATTTTATTTTCTAACTACTTTTCAGATAATTTTTTAGAGTCTTCTAGCATTGTTGAAAGAATATTAGACTTTTACAAAAGTTCCTTGATACAAATTTATAAATTTCTAAGGTCTCGTTTGGGAACAGATTATTTTAATAATTTTTTGATTTTTTATAAAAAGATGTGCAGAAAAATAAAGAAAATGATGTGACAATTTATAATAATTTTTTAACTTTTTAACTAAAACTGAAAATTAGCAAACAAAGGCTAAGTGCCACAAAAGTTTCAATTAATCCTATAAGTTTTGTGTGCCAACCAATGACCACAATAGCGTTATTTTGTTAAAACATCAGTTGGACGTGTGACGTCACTAAGTAAGGTTTCAGTGGTTATTTTATTTATTTAATTTTTTTTTTTGTCTCCAAACTCTACATGCCATTTTCATAAATAAAAAAAAAAAGAAAAAAAAATTGAAGCCAATTTGAAAAGATGTCTCAGTCTCAACCAAGTTCCTTATAGGAAATAAAATTTTTGTAAAAGAAAAGTGAGAATTTCTTAGTTTTTAAAACTGCAAAAGTTTTAGCCTTTTTTTTTTTTTTTTAATTTTTTTACGGAGATTAAGAAATTTCCTGAAATTTTTTAAAATTTGAAACCCAAAAATTTCTCAACTTAAGAAAATGTTGTTGGAACTCAATTCTAAAAGTTCAAAATTGAGAAAATTGCATTTTTGTTTGTAAAATTTTTCAGAGTTATTTTTATTTTTTTCAAAATTATTTAATGAACTTATTTAATAAGGATCTAGCTTGATAATCTCGATGAGTATTTACAATTTTTTTCATTTTTGACAAAATTAGAAAATTGGGAAACTTTTCTCAATTATAGGTTTTGAAAAATAATTGACACCCTTAATTTATCATCTCTAAAAATCACTCTTAGTGATGTGTCTTATAATTGTTAAATTTTGATTTGTCAAACATTCTATCATAAGAGATCTACCTCAATGTCACATTGTTAGGAGTCATTTAGGGGCTGATAAATCAGAAGGATGTAGCGTTGTTGATAAGCTTTTTAACAATACATATAGCAAACTTTTGAGAATTTTCAGATTTTCTTTGTGAAATATACTAAAACTAAACTGAAAACAGAGAAGAAATAAATGAGAGAATAAAAGGTGAAAAAAATTGCATAAATATATATGTGCAAGTGAGAACCACTCTAAAGTATGTATTTAGATCTTGAATTTGAGTACGCATTTGTGAAGAAAAAAAGGAAAAATAAAATAATAGTGAAAGAAAAAGTGAATGAAATAAATCCTTCTTTTTCCCTTTTTCCCTTCTTTTTCTTTTTCCCCCCTCTATAAATCCTTACATAAATTTAAGAATTAAACACATGTTAAGTAGGTATTTTAATTACAAAAAATATTCATATGATATTATGTATTAATAATATTTTTAAAATTATGAATAATAATAATGAATGTTTTGATGTGAAATGAAAAGATCACAAAAGACAAAGGAAAAAATAAATAAATAAATAAATCCTTTCAGGTGAGTATTGGAGAATGGTTCACGAATTAAATTTGTATACAAAAATGTATTAATAATATTTTTAAAATAATGAGTGAAATATTTTAATTTTAAATTAAACATTAACAAAAGAAATAATTTGGTATGGGAGTCAATTGTACAAAATCTAGAGGGTGTCCCACGGTGCAATTGTTATATAATTTTATTGTGATATTAAGCGTCGTGGATTAAAATTATGGAAAGAATATAAGATGACATATATATGACATTTTTCAAACCCCACATTGTGGTGTAAAATTTCACGTTCAAATTCTATGCAGTATGATACTTTTTGATTATTTATTTTAGGGTACTTACCAATTAGTCCTATTCACTAGACTTATTTACCTACAGGTCCTAACTAATAAATTTAACACTATAAAAATAAGAGAGTGATAAATTTATCACTAAAAATTTATTCATAAAAATAAGAGACTGATAAATTTATCACTATAAATTTATTTATAAAAAAAAAAGACTGATAAATTTATCTTTATCACTTAATAAATTTATCAAATAAAACTTAATGGGTATTAAGTCTCCAAAGTAGGACCTATTGGGTAATAAGTCTCCAAAATAGGACCTATTGGTAGTTTACCCGTTTATTTTGTATTATGAAAGTTGTCTTGAGTGATTGTTGGGTTTAGTAGTTTCTTTAATGACAATTGGGTTGGACCAGGTCATGTTTTTTGTGGTGATAGCTGGGTTTATAGATATGCATGGTTAGGTTATAATTGTCTAATTTTATATAATTATTTTATATATATAATTAATTTTTTATCAATTAAAAAAAAAAAGGCCACATGGGGGATAGTGTTCTGCATTCAAATTGCTCTTATACAAAATTTTTGTTTCTAAAAAGATAAATGTTTAGTAATTGAAGTCACGAAGCTGATGTTCAAAATTATTATGGTGACTATGATGGTGTGTCCTAGATGGTGACGGGAGGGAGTCCAATCCAAAAGTCATGTTTGGCTAGATGGATTAGATAATGTGAGATTGGGGACTTATTTTGAAAAGTATATTAAAAGTTAATTTTTTAATTTTTTTTAATTTTTTTTTAAAAAGAACATGTGAAAAAATAAAAAAGTAATGTGACAAAAAAAATCAAAAAGCCAATATGTAACTTTTAACCTAGTTTTCAAAAGAGACTTGACTATTTGGTTAGAAAAATTATATATAGCATATTTGTTTAGTCAGGAGGCACTATTTGACACCTTCTACAAAAGTGAATTATTTATTTATTTATTATAGGGGTGCAACTCGGGCGGGTTCGGTCGGGTTGGGGGTCTGCCCAAGCCCGACCCGAATTGCCGAGAGCAGTGCCCAAGCTCGAACATGAACCGGAGCTTTGCTGCCCAAGCCCGGCCCAAGCTTTGTATTTTGAACTCGGGTTAGCCCGAATTGCCCAGAAACTTGTAGGTAGATTTGTTTTGAAACCTGTAGGTGGAATTGATAATTAACAAAGAATTGAGAATTATTCAAAGTTATTTTCTGGTCACCAAAAAATAAAAATTAAAAATTAAGACTAACTCTTTTACTTAATTTATATATATTATATAATTTATTAAATTATATATATTATATATTATATAATTTATATAATATATTAAATTTAATTCGGGTTCGGGTTGCTCGGGTTGGCCATTGGTTCTGCCCAAGCCCGGCCCGAATTACAATTCGGGCATCAAAAATCTGCCCAGGCCCGTCCAGATTACAAGATATAGTTGCCCAAGCCTTAAAAAAACTCGGGCTGGGCTCGGGTTGCTCGGGTTGAGCCCGCCCGAGTTGCACCCCTAATTTATTATTTTTTTGAGTCACATCACTTCTCTATTTTTTTTACACATCTTTTAATAAAAATTTAAAAAATATACTTATTTAGATTATCACAAATACCCTCTAGATGTCAAGAAATGACTAATTTATTGAATCTTATGTTTGTTTGGTAAATTATGAAGAAGAATAAATATTTAAAAGACTATTTTACCCTTTGTATTATTAAATAATAGCAATATTAGACCTCGTTTGGGAATAAACTATTTTAGTAATTTTTTGATTTTTTACCAAAAGATGTATAGAAAAGTAGGCATTAGGGGTCACTGCTGTGGTTAAAGCACAGCAGTGACTGCTGTGGTTCAATTTTAAGGTGTATTATGTACATATTTTTATGATTTGAATCGTTCATTTTGTAGGGTTTGTTGAGTAATTCATTCCTACCAAAAATCATATTAATCGGATATCAATAACTATATGATCGATAATCAAAAAAATAGACAATAAGTTTTTCTTTTGAAAAACTGCATAAAAAATATGTTAATCGATCATATAGTCGTTGATATCCGATTAATATGATTTTTGGTAGGAATGAAGTACTCAACAAACCCTATAAAATGAACGGTTCGGATCATAAAAATATGTACATAATACACCTTAAAATTGAACCACAGCAGTCACTGCTGTGCTTCAACCACAGCAGTGACCCCCTTGTCCGAAAAGTAAAGAGTATTGTGACAACTTATAATGACTTTTTAACTTTTTGACTAAAATAGTTACTCTCCAAACAAGGTCTAAATCTGACTTATAAATTTTATTTTATTTATTAGGTAGAACTTTTTAAAAAATTAAATAAATAGAATATCAATAAAAATTAAATAAATTTATTTTATTTTTCGTTGAGACTTTTAAATTTTATTTTAATAAGTATAATACATAATAAAACTAAATAATTTGTCTATGTAATAGTGAAAAAACAAATTGAATCGTTATCCCACCATTTGAAGAAAAAAAAAAATTTGAATTTTCATCTCATCATTTGACAAAAATAAAAAATAAAAAATAAAAAATAAAAATTAAGATATATGTACTTGGAAGTAAAGGCGATTTTTTTACAAGTTCATCTTATGGGGTTGTTATCTCACTATTTGTATCCCACCTCTCCCATAGGATCCAACAATCTCATATATGAAAGATATGGAATTCGGTTGAACTTTTAATCTAATTAATAAATTTTTAACCAAATAATAGACTCTCCATAAAAATGGATACAGAATCCAATCCCGAGTTTATTGTCAAGGGATAGAATACAGTAGATTTATTTCACATTCAGCCGCCTAAGATACACCCACACCCACTGCATTACACAACACCCTCACACACCTGAATTATACACTCAAAGTGGGATGGTAACTATTAATTTAACTAGAATTTACACACACACACACGGGTGGGTCTTCAAATTTGGGTTCACACACTGGCACTGCATATATACTTTCAAAGAGAGGCAAAGAAACCACTACACCCTGTATAAATATATCCTCATCTGTTCCTCTCCATCTCAAGAAAACTCAACACAGCACAACACAACTCTCACTTCACACAGAGAGAGAGAGAGAGAGAGAGAGAGAGAGATGGCAGATAAGAGAGAGAAAATCATGTGCAAGCTAGAAGAGGAGAATTGTAGTGGAGGAGAGGATCGAGAACAGACCGATTCCAAACGGCGTTTCAAACCGAAGAGTGGAATCGTGATTCCAGTACCCAGGAAGTCGGTGAAGGAGATGATGGCTCAACTTGTTATCGATTCTCTTTCTTCCAAAAACAACCACCACTACTCAAATTGATTTCCATTCCAATCTAATACACCCCATGACATCCATATATCATTGTAATATTTCAGTAACATCAACTATACCCATATATATGTACTCAACCTCTTATTTACTGATACAACTGTACTTTTCATTTCTCTATATATATCTTCTACATTATATGTATGAACCCTTTTGGTTGATTTGGTGAATGGAAATGTCTTTTGCTTTGATCCATGTTTTTATTAGTTTCTATTTAAGTGTATCACTTAATTAACATCCATGCTACAATATCCATCTCATATATATTCCATAATACATGGTTTTCCTAGGTAGCACTCCTAAAATTATTGAAATATTCGATTACTGAAATCGACCCCCTCATGATTTTTTATTTTTTTATTTGTAAAAAATACCAATAGTTATAAAGAGTTTGTTCTTTCGGAGTACTTTTTTCTTTCCTTTTCTTGGGCCTTCATATTTATGAATATGACCCAAAACCATTTTCAGGCTCATTTATATATAATATATAGGATAAATTACAATTTGTCTTCATTATGTCTCGGTCACTTTTTTAATTTGACCCTTAAATTTTTAAGACTTTCAATACCCTTAATGATATGGCAAATACTTATTGAATAATTTTTATATTTAAATAAATTTTTTAATTATATGACTTATGATTGGGAGTCCAAAATTAAATAAAAATGATACATCTCTCTAATTTGAAAATTCTAAAAGAATACCAATAATGTAAAAAATTTTTAAAAAAAAATTAAAATCAAAACATCACACATCATATGAAATCTACACACCAATTAAAACTATTAAAACTCTTAATTTATAATTCTCAATCTTTTTTCAAAATTAAAACTACAGATCATTTTCCGCGGGTGAAAACCTGGGCTCAGGGTCGGTCTTCCTTCCTGGAAGGAATGTCTAGTGACTGACCACGTGCATAAACAACAGACAAATTACGGTCGGCTGTAAAACTGACGTCATTTATCATTTCGATTTATGACGCAATAAATCTTCTTCTTAATACATTTAAAATATATATATTTAATATATATTCTTGAGAAATAAATTCTTATGGGTAAGTAGAGGACTCAACAAAAGAATCAGTCGCCCATCTTAAAAAAAAGAAAGAAAAAGAATCAGTTGAATTATATTTTGTGACTATCTTTTTAAAATATCTTGTATAATATAATATTTATAGAATATTTTGAGACAAATTATTAGAATTTAGTGATAGAGGATCAATGACAATAAAAAAAGAATAATTACTCAAATGAGATGAGAGGGAGATTTATGAGCTGGAATGAGCCATGGTAAAGGGTCGGGCAAAATGAGGGGGCCGAACATGTTTGGGCCGTGATAGCTTGGGCTCGTCCAGATAAGGTTTTTGCTCGGTTGAGGCCCAGGGCCATGTTGGGACCGAGCTACTTGGGCTTGTCTATGTAGAAAACCCGAGCTACTTGAGTTGTTCGGCTTGGGATGATTGCCTGCCATTCTAGATTCCACGGTTCACGCGTTTAGCGCCGGGCAGGAAGGCCTTCGGTTTGCTGGTTCGACCTATCTTGAACTCAGCTTTGCCAGAATGCAACCGAGCTCAGTCGTTCTGGAGCTCAGCGAGTGGAGCACTCGCGGTACGCTGCGCAGCGCGGTCGTGAAAGGCCGAGGTGGGTTCCGTCGGTCTGTCGGGCTCCGCTAATATAGCCTGATGGTTTGGTCTAGGTGGTGATTGCAGGATTTGTGCAGACAGATGGGAGAGCAGCACCACGTGTCAAGAGCACTAATGGGAGCAAATTTGGACGCAGAAAGTATATAAGCTTGTCTGCCCCCCCCATGCTGGGATGAAAGAACATTTGGTGAGAACACCTTAAACACAAAAACTCTCTCCTCTCTCTCTAGATCCTTGAGTGGTGTGCTAACTTGACCGTCCATAGGGGTTTTCCGGCCACACACCGCCGGGTAGCTCAACGCCGTTGTGTTCGCAGGTCGAATCGGACAGACAAGGAGCTTGGTAGAAAGGAGTACGGGCTCTGCGGAATATTTGTTCCCTGTACAATTGGAGCCGTCTGTGAAAACTTGATAGACAAAACCCCTTGTCTTCCAAGCTCATCTGATCGCCTTCCATGGCGAACAACGACGAGATACCGTTGTCCGCCATCGACGGAGTTACCCGCGGAGTCAGCCAGACGGAGAGACAGACTCCCCGCCATTCCACCCATGGCGGACCTGGAGACTTCCCCAGGAAGACATTCAAGAGATGCGCGGGATAAGCGCGGAAGGAGTTTTGGTCACTCTCGGAGCCCAGACGGACACCAGCGGCGGGGGAGAATCACACGCCAGACGTCTGGAGCACAAGTTGAGGGACCAAGACGCCGTCATCCGAAGAATGGCGGCAGAGATGGAAGATCCTCAAGCGGCATGTCAAAGGGAAGGGTGTTGCTGGAGTGGGAGACCACAGCGAGCGCACCCAACCACGCCGTTCAGGCAGTTAGAGCCAGTGGCACGACTCCCTCCCTTTCTATCACCAGAAGTTACAGGTTGGAGAATCCGACGCGCCTGTAGAGAAGTCTAGCGCGCAAGATAGTACCTATCAACCCTCACGTCCGGCGACGACGTCGAGGTATTCCTATTCCGCTCGCTCTGAGGACTTACGGGCAGTCTTGAAGGAGCGGGCTCGCCGGCAGAAGACTTAAAGGGTGCCAGTGCTCCAGCAGCTATCTTATGGGGGCTGCGCCAGTGAAGAGGTCTTAATGCCACCACCTCGCCCAGCCGTGCCTCTCCCTCTAGACACAGATTTGGGCGAGGCTGACGCCACCCTCTTCTCCCTTGAGATAGAAACCACACCGCTCCCCGTGGGCTTTCACCAGCTCCAAGTTTACGCTCTACGACGGAAAGACCGATCCATACATGCATATAAGCCACTTCCGGCAAGTCATGGCCGGACATAGGCGCAATGACGCTCTTATGTGCCTTATCTTCCCTTCGAGTCTGGGCGAGCTGGGCTTGAAATGGTTTGAGAGGCTACCAGAGGGAAGTATCGAAAGGTGGCAGTAGTTGACGGAAGCCTTTGTAACTTGTTTCAAAACCAACACTAACACGTCGAAGGAGGTGGACCACATTCTCAGTGTCAAAATGGAGTCGAGCGACACACTCAAGGCATACAACTCCAGATACTGGGAAACCTTCAATGAGATTTTAGATTGTCCGATCAACCTGGCAATCACCTAATATAAGCGCGGTTTCCCGGTTGGAAATAGGCCTGCGGGACTCGCTTACCATGAACCAGCCGACATCCATGGGTCAACTAATGCAGCGCATCAATGAGCACATCCGAGTAGAGGATGATGCGGCGACATCCACCATGAAAACAACTCCGGTGGCAATAGACAAGAGGTCGGCTGGCAAGGTTCACCGCGGTCGGACGGGAGACTAACCGTCCAAATGATCGCGTCGAGGAATCTAACCGAGGATCAAATCGTCGAAATCGGGGAAGGGGTCGTCGTAATGACCGAGATGAATACCCCCGCGATGGCGTAACTGATTCCAACAGAAGGTTGAAGGCTCGGACAGGCATCACCACGGTCTTTAAGATTCCAATCTATCGCATACTTAGTGAAATCCGTGACGAGGATTACGTCCGGTTTTCCTGCTAAGTTAGGCGACGCACAAAAGGGTTTCAATCCGCGGTACCCGCTGCACATATCACCGGGAGCGAGGACACCGGACAAATGACTGTTTGCCTCTAAAGTAACACTGAAAGGAGTTAGTCGCAGCCGGACACTTGGATCTTTACATTGATGGGCGGTGTTAAGGCCGTACATCCCACCCCGACTGATCAGCGTGGACCGGATGACTTGGAGGCGCCCCCTCAAGGAGTGGTTAATGTGATCCATGGCATAGTGAAGCCGGCGCGTGTATGCGAGCTCCCGAGGGATGATTAAAAAGGCGGAACACATGAGGGAAGTGTTGTCGGTCCAGCCCGCGACTCAAAAAGGGTGAGACCGAGAAGAAAGACGTGATTAGTTTCTCCACGAGGGACCTAGAGCGCATTCAAACACCACACAACGACGCCCTCGTGGTCCACACTCCGCGTCAACAAATTTGATGTCAAGCGCATCTTGATCGACCAGGGAAGCTCGGTCGAGATCATGTACTACGACGTGTTCAAACAACTCAAACTCTGAGATACAGACTTGGCTCCGGCAACTTCTCCACTGGTTGGTTTCAACTCGGCAACTGGAGTGGCCTTTGGGAAAGATAATTTTACCGGTCAAAGCCGGATCCATGCTCAAGCAGGTGGAGTTCTGGGTATTGTAGGTGCCGTCTACGTACAATCTGATCCTCGGTAGGGGATGGCTTCACGCTATGTAGCGCTGTGGCGTCGACCTACCACTAGGTTATGAGATTCCCCTCGGCTATGGGGGAAATTGAGGAAGTTTGAGGCGATCAAGTCATGTCGAAACAATGCTTCGTGGCAGTGAACGGGAGCCGAGCTGCCAAAGGTTTCGTCCAAATGATTGAAGGACTGGAAGACCGTGGAGTCCTTGAAGATGTGGGCGCCAAGGCTGAGGACAAAGCTGTTGAGGAGTTGGTAGAAATGCGGATTGACACTAAAAGCCCGAACAAGTTCTTCTTGCTCGGCTCAAGCCTTAACCGCCCAAGAAAGGACCGAGATGATAGAATTCTTGATGGCAAATATCGAAGTCTTTGCATGGTCGCCCTACGACATGCCCGGCATCGACCCAAGCTTTATTTGTCATCACCTCAATGTTTTTTCTCGGTGCAAGGCCGGTCATTCAGAGAACCAGGAGATCGGCGTTGCACCACGCCGAGGTAGTCGCGGAGGAGGTAAAGAACTTGCTTAAAGCTCGGGGCTATTCAGGAAGTGCACTACCCCTCGGTGGATTTCAAACACGGTCCGTAGTACCCAAGAAGAATGGGAAGTGGCGAGTTTGCGTCGACTACAAGACCGTCAACCGAGCATGCCCTAAAGATAGCTTTCCCCTGCCCAGAATAGACCAGTTGGTGGATCTAACGACCGACATAAAAGGCTCAGTTTCTTAAAGGCCTACCGCGGCTATCATCAGATTGCCATGCATGGCCCCGACCGTGAGATCACCTCTTTCACTACTCCACGGGGACTCTTCTGCTACCGAGTCATGCCTTTTGGTCTGAAGAACGCCGGGGCAACTTTCCAAAGGATGCTGACCAAGAATGTTTGCTCCTCTGCTAGGGCCGAACAATGGAGGCCTTATATCGATGACATGGTGGCTAAAAGCCAGCATCAAGCAGACCACTTGTCCGACCTAGCCAAGATGTTTGCCATCCTCAAACATCACAAGCTACGCCTGAATGCGTTTAAATGTGCCTTTGGCGTGGGATCCAGAAAATTCTCTTGGGTTTCCTAGTCACAAACCGAGGCATCGAGGCAGACCCCACAACAGATCAGGGCCATACAGGAGTTGACGCAGCCCCACTCGGCTAAGGACGTGCAGCATCTGGCCGGGATGGCCGTTGCGCTTAACCAATTCATAAGTCGGTCATCAGATCGCTGCGCCCTTTCTTTCGAGCCTTGAAATCCAAGTTTTCGTGGACGAGGAGTGTGATCGGGCTCTGGCTGAACTCAAAGAGTATTTGTCTTCTGCACCACTATTGGTAACACCCAAGCCCAGCGAAAAACTCTACCTTTATCTGGCCGTGTCCCAACATGCAGTTAGCGCAGTGCTTGTCCGGTCAGTGGGTATCCAGCATTACCCATCTTCTGCGTGAGCAAAACCTTGCTACCAGCAGAGTCGAGATACTTGCCGCTGGAAAAACTTGCCTTAGCATTGATGATGGCCTCCAGGAAATTGGCACACTATTTTCACGCTCACACAATCATCGTTTTGACCGAGTTTTCCCTCAAAGCCTTGTTCAAACGGGTGGACTTCTCCGGTCGCATTCTAAAGTGGGCAGTCGAGTTGGGACAATTCGACGTTAAGTTCAACCCCGAACGACCATAAAAGCTCAAGTAATTGGCAGATTTTGTTGCCAAGTCTCGCCCAGGATTCACCAAGTATGTCTGGTGGATCTCACCACAATAGCCGAGGAGGCCAACGAAGATTCCACCGAAATTGTATAGCAGGGCGGTGTTGGTGACGCGGAACTTGCGCGCCCCACCATAGAACCTCCAGCCGGCATGTCACCGCAGCCCGGCGATGCGACGACGGACTTGGGCATAACAAACCAACCTGTTGGGTCCAGTGGGGAGGAAGTGGAACCGATCAACATTGAACCTGAAGCCGAACAGCCGAGCGACCGTGATCCCATTAACCTTCAAGCCTCCTAGGATCCCTCAGAATGTTGGAAGCTCTTTGTTGGCGAAATATGGAAAATTTTTGTAGATGGGGCCTCGAATCGTCACGGTGCCGGGCTAGGCATAGTCTTGGTCTCACCAGATGGTTTGACCATTGAGCATTCTATCACCCTCGGATTCCCTGCATCAAACAACGAGGCCAAGTACGAGGCGCTACTGGCCAGACTTAAAAGCGCGTTTCAAGTGCGTGCGTTCGAGCTGATGGTCTACAACGATTCTCAACTTGTTGTCAACCAAGTATCTGGGGTTTACGAAGCTAAGGATGACAGAATGACAAAGTACCAAGCTCTGGTAAGGGACCACATCAAGCGATTCCAAGCGATCAGGGTCCAACAAATTGGACGGGAAGACAACGGCCGCGCGGATGAGCTAGCCGGTCTAGCTTCCCTGGTCGACCGAACCTCTCCCAGTCCTCTCCTAATTGAGTTTCTTCTAAGGCCTAGTACAGAGGAACCGGAGCAGACAGAAGTACTTTGCACCGAGCTTGACCCTTCTTGGATGGACCCTATTATCCTCTTCCTGAAAGAGCGGACACTTCCGGCCAATAAAAAGAAGCGCATAAAGTCCAGGTGAAGTCAGAGCGGTTTTGGCTCTCTCCATCTGGCGCTTTATACAAGAAGTCTTTCACCGGTCCTTATCTCAAGTGTGTACACCCAAACCGCGTGGAAGCTTTCCTGTACGAAATTCACGAAGGCATATGCGGCAGTCACATAGGGGGCAGATCTTTGGTCTACCGCGCTATCTCGCAGGAGGATATTGGTGGCTGTGCATGCAAGCGGATGCTCAGAAATATGTTCGCAAATGTGAGAAGTACGAGAAGTTCGCCCACCAAATTCACCAACCGGCCAGAGAACTCCTTCCCCTCACAAGCCCTTGTCTTTGCGATGTGGGGACTAGACATAGTGGGACCACTCCCAACGGCACCGGACAACCGGAAGTTCTTCATTGCCGCTACGGACTACTTTACCAAAGTGGGTTGAAGCTGAGCCCCTAGCAACTATCAAGGAGAAGGACGTCAAACGGTTTGTCCTAGGCAGAATGTGGTAACGCGGTTTGGCGTCCCCAAGATTCTGATATCTGATAATGGCACCCAATTTGACGGCCGCTTATTCAAAGGATTTTGTGAAGAATTGAAGATTGAATTCTACAACTCACTCCAGCTTACCCGCAGTCCAACGGCCAAGCCGAAGCATCAATAAGACCATTCTTGATGGATTGAAGAAAAGACTTGAGAAGGCCAAAGGAAAATGGGCCGAGGAACTCCCAAGTGTCCTTTGGGCATACCGGACGACCCCGAGGCGATCTACCGCGAAAACTCCTTTTGCCCTAGCGTACAGCGTGGAGGTTGTCATCTCATTGGAAATTGGCATGCCCACCATCCGCAGTGAAAATTTTGAGCCCGAGCTTAATTCTAAAGCAGTCGCCCTGGAATCGGACCTTGCTGAGGAGCGCCGCGAAAAAGCTTTGATTCACGTGGCTGCATACCAACAAGAATTGTCCAGGAAGTACAACAAAACCGTGCACCCCAGACCGTTTAAAGTTGGCGACTGGGTTTTAAGAAAGGTCATGGGCAACACCCTGGTGTCAGGTGAAGGCAAGCTAGGGACAAATTGAGAAGGACCCTACAGGATAACCGATCTGGCGGGCAAGGGGACATACCACTTGGAAGATTTGGACAGCAAAGGCATACCCCAGCCATAGAATGCAACCAACCTCAAACTGTACTATTTTTAGTTCTCATAGTTTTTATTATTATTCTTTTGAGCAAAGACTTGTTTGCCTTGCATTTAAGAATGTAATACTCATTTTGTCAATATAATAGAAGTGACTTACCTTTGTTGAAGCATTCTGTTGTTTTCGATGTTTATTTTATGATTGAAACCGAGATGCTTTACTCCGGTTGGTTGAGTTAATGATTTACTCAACCTTTAGACTTCGACCGAGATGTTTTACTCCGGTCGATTGAGTTGATGACTTGCTCAACTTTGATAATTAAAACCGAGATGTTTCACTCCGGTCGAATGAGTTAATGATTTACTCAACTTTATGATTTAAACCGAGATGTTTTATTCCGATTATACAAGTCAATAATTTACTCAACTTTGAGATTTTAACCGAGATGTTTTACTCCGGTTGAATGAGTTGATGATTTACTCAACTCTGTGATCAAAACCGAGATGTCTTTTTCCGGTTGAGCATGTTGATGATTTAGTCAACTATGTGATTTCAACTGAGATGTTTTACTCCGGTTGAATAGGTTGATAATTTGTTCAAGGGCGAGTTAATGATTTGCTTAGCCGAGGTGATTTTCCCGGCTAAAGTTGTTTAGCTTAAACATAATGCAAACACTTAACAAAAATACAACTTTTCATTGATAAATAATAGCATTACAAAAGGTGGGGCAGTAGCCCGGTTACATTTTCAAACGAAAAAGAAAGAAGACAAAGAAAACTAAACTAAGGGGGAAAGGTCTGTGAATTCATCCCCGGTCGCGGTCGCCTCTAGGTCGACCGTGGTTGTGGTCTCCTGGACACGGGTCTGCTCCTGGCTGGCCTGCTTTGGGCAGTTGCCACCCTCGGCATTTTCCTCGGCATCCTCCGCTTCTTCTTCCTCGGCCTCAGCCTGCAATGCGCTGAAGACGTCGTTGGCATATGGCACAAGGTACGTCGGTAGGAAGGCAGCTGGGGGAAAGGCAAACACGTCGGTCCCAGATCCTTGGCCAAGCTATTCACAAGCAGCCTTCCAGCCCGCCTTGAAGAAAATGTCTTGGGTGGCATGGACTTGCTTTGTGTAGCTCTCCTCGGCCTCCTTGAAACCGGCGTTGTTGGTGTCCTTCAGCTCCTCCTTCCTTGACTGCTTCAACGCCTCCAGCTCGGTCCAAAGAGCGTCCCTTTCTTGCTCGGCGACACCAAGCTAGCCGAGCAACCTGGAGTTGTCAGAATTTGCTATCTCCAGCGAAGCCTTGGATCATCCGAGCTCGGCTTGAAGGTGTTCAACCTGGCTGGTAGCGTCGGTTGCCTTCTGCTGGAGTTGGTGGATCCTTTCCATCACCAAGTGTTGTTTCTAGATGGCCTGCAAGAAGAAAACTTTATCAGAGGAAGGAAACCGAGCAAACACTTGGAAAAATTTGAACAAAGTATGCAAAGTTCTTACCTGGGTCATGGACTTGACCGAGGACTTCACCAGCCGGGTGTCCGGTACGTGGTTGCTGCCGACTACGTCACTCAGTAGCAGTAAGGCTTTGGTTACGTTAAAGGCGAGTAGATGCTCCTTGTCACCTTTGACCGAGGCAGTCGCCAAGATCTCCTTACCCCGGTGCTTGAGCTGCGGCTTCCATGGCGGTGTTGGATCAATTGTCACCGCTAGTTTCTCGGTGTTCAACTCCGTAACTAGCTCGGCAGAGGGGTCGTTACGTGGCCTTTTCCCAGCCCGGCGGCTTTCTTTGCTTGCTTGCCCGGCAGCAAGAGACGCCAGTGCAACCACGGTCCCGCTTGATTGACCAGCAGCAGCTATGCGGGTTGGGATGCTCGGTAGCTCGGTGAAGGTAGCAGTGATGAGGTTTTTGATACGGCTTCTTTTTGCCATCTCTTCTGCCTCAGTCAACCGGATAAGGGGTACGTCCGGCAAAGTGGGATCGGGAGGTGGAGATAGAGCACGTAGAAAGTCTGTGACCTTACTCCAGCGTGGAGCTGAGTATCTGTAGGTCGGTACGTAACCGAGGAGTTCGTGGCAATCCCGGTTGCGGTAGCGAAGCACGGTCCTAATTGCTGCTTCGTTGGGGTAATGGTAGTTGGCTTGCAAAGCTTCGATCGCTGCAAAGAGGAAAAGAACAAAGCGCATTAGTACAAAATGGTTAAGGAAAGTAATCTAACTGAGCAGTTAGCGCGACTTACATGTTTCGCCGAAATTCTTGTTGATAAACCAGCCCGGCACGTCGGCTGTTTTGTAGTTACCAGACACCCAAAAGAAGTCGTCATCATGTAAGTCCTTGTCCGGGGTGCCGGTCATTATCTTCTCTTTGCCCGGTCTGATCTTTAAATAATAGGCAAGGCCGTCGCCTGTATGCCTGAGGGTATATTGGCGAAGTATTTCGGCTAACTCTAAGTTGGTTCCTAGCTGGTTGTTCAGCTCGTGGATCCCGTTAATTATTCTATAAGTGTTGGTTGAGACTTGGGTTGGTGCTAGCCCGGTGCGCTGCAAGAACTTGCACAGCAGGGGGTTAATCGGAAAGCGGAGGCCACTTTCTATTATGGAGCGCACGGTGAAGGGGCACTGGTCTAATCTACCCCATGGGGTCGTCTCCTCGGCACCGAGCTCTAGGTGAACGTCGTCTGGGATACCATACACTTCTTGGAACGCGGCTAGAGCAACTGGCGTATCGACCAGGAAGCGGTAGCGCCCTATGTGAAGCCGAGTGGTCTTAGCGCGGCTGATGTGGTTTGGCACAGACTCTTGTTTGATGGCTACTCGGTCTTTGAGAGCCTCGGTATTGGTGTGTGGTCCCCTTGGACTTTGCAGGAAAAGGAGGGTAAGTGTAAGCTGGAGCGCGGTCGCGCAAAACAAGCTTGACTTTAGCTCGATCAAGTAAAGTGCCAGACCACCTCGGTCATGAAGGTAAACCTAGGAGCTCAGCCGCTTAAGCGGACCAGATGTTAGCCCGGTCGAGCGGTCAAGTCCTCTGCCTACCTCGGTTTCTACAGGGGTTTTTGCAAACTTACAATTTGCTCGGTTTAGATGTTTTTTGGGATCAAAAGAAGACCTGGAGCCCGGTCCGCTCCAGATCTTCTTGTGTTCATCACTGGAATTGAAGAACAGCAAAAAGAACAGGGGCATGAGAGGGTTTTTGGGGGGGTATATCCTAAAACCTATGGACTTTATGCCCTAGAATGTGAAATACCAAATAAAAAAGAAAAAGAGCAACAAAGAGGATTCGAAGAACTTACCAGTTTGGAGGCAGAGGCTACTTTTTCAAGCACGAACGAAGAAAAAGAACAAGAATGGAGGTCAAGCACTGTAGCTCAAAAACGTCAGGAACGGAAGAGAGGGAGTAAGAAGAGAAAGTGAAGGGGAAATGGCATACTTATAGGAGTGAAAGGGCGCCTAAATTTGAATATGAAGGGACGTCTGGGTTGGCTGCCCGAGGCCAATAAATGCACGACGCGTGTTCATAATGGCGGCGGCGTCAGTTCTGAAGAGACAAGATGGCAGGTTGAGGCGACGACCGAGCAAGCCCAGAAACTGGCCATGGAGATTAGCGCGGTTAACATCTTGCAAACTAGGGACCGAGGGAGAGTCTACCCCGGACGGACCATGTAATCCCAGTCACGCTTGCGCGGACGAAATTAAGGGGCAATTGAGAGGGAGATTTATGAGCTGGAATGGGCCATGGTAAAGGCCGGGCAAAATGAGGGGCCGAACATGTTTAGGCCGTGATAGCTTGGGCTCGTCCAGATAAGGTTTTGCTCGGTTGAGGCCCAGGACCATGTTGGGACCGAGCTACTTGGGCTTGTCTATGTAGAAAACCGAGCTACTTGAGTTGCTCAGCCGAGATGATTGCCTGCCATTCTGTATTCCACGGTTTACGCGTTTAGTGCGGCAGGAAGGCCTTCGGTTTGCTGGCTCGACCTATCTTGAACTCGGCTTTGCCAGAATGCAACCGAGCTCGGTCGTTTTGGAGCTCGGCAAGTGGAGCACTCGGGTACGCTGCACAGTACGATCGTAAAAGGCCGAGGTGGTTCCGCTGGTCTGCCGGGCTCCGCTAATATAGCCTGACGGTTTGGTTAGGTGGTGATTGCAGGATTTGTGCTGACAGATGGGAGAGCAGCACCACGTGTCAAGAGACTAATGGGAGCAGATTTGGGCGCAGAAAGTATATAAGTGTGTCTGGGCCCCCCATGCTGGGACGAAAGAACATTTGGTGAAAACACCCTAAACACAAAACTCTCTTCTCTCTCTCTAGATCCCTGAGTGTGTGCTAACTTGACCGTCGGAGGGGTTTTCCGGCCACACATCGCCGGGTAGCTCACCGCCGTTTTGTTCGCAGGTTGATCGGATAGACAAGGAGCTTGGTAGAAAGGAGTACGGGCTCTGCGGAATATTTGCTCCCCGTACATGAGACATCATTAACTGTTATAATTTCAAGTTAATTAGTTAAAGAAATATCTCAAAGATTTAAAAATGACATAAGGAATAAAATGTAAGGATTATTAATATAATTTATTTTACAATTTATTAGTGAGATTTATTTTTTTTATTTTTTAAATTCATTTATATATAGGCTTATTTTGGAAAGATGTTTAAAAGTCATCTTTCAGTTTTTAACTCATTTTGAGTCATTTTATCTCTTATATTTTTTACATATTTTTTCAAAAAAATTATAAAAAATTAAAAAATTAATTTTTAACCATCTTATTAAAATAACTCATAATTTTATGTATAATCGTTTGGTGTTTCTGGAAGTATTTTGTGTATGATAAGGCTGAGGGAGGATCACTTTTTAATTTAATTGTATTAATTTCAAGGCTAATGATGAGTGTAACCACTTTGTGACCAAATCACTTCTGAACAAACGGCGCCTCAGGCCTCTTCGACGAAAAATGATTTGTGACTCTAAAACTGCTGGTACTAATGACACTAATTTCCTGTTTTGGTAACTTTATTTATTTTTTCTTTTTTTTTTACCTGATATAGAAATTAGTGCCATTAGTGCTCAAAAATTAGTGCCACAAATCACAATTGCTCTTCGAAATGCTTGAACACTCCTGTTTAGATTTATAGATCTGAATGGATATTTGAAAAAAAATAAGAAAAATAATCCTACCATTAACTTTCCAATTTAAAATATAAAAGAATGACAAAAATTATATATATATATAATAGAGTAATTTTAAAATTTTTAAAATATAAAAGAAATTTACATAATTTAAGAAAGGATAATATTATAATTTTGTAAATGACCAATAAGAAAAAAAGCTTCACATATAAAGGAAATAGTATAAATATGAAAAATTCATGAGGGGCACGTAACCCTCCTGGTCTCAATGTGGCTTCACTTCTGCTTGCATTTTATTTATCTTTTACACAGCCCCCCCCCCCCCCCCCCAAAAAAAAAAAGAAAATTCTTATCAAAATCGATGGACCAAATGAGTTTGATAATTTTTTAAATTTGACTTAGCTAAGTTAAGGGAAAGCCTAGAGTGTACAGTCTCTTAGGAATGCATATAATATGTACTATATCACAAATTGACGTAATTTTATTACGAAATTTCGTAATATTAATTACAAAATATGTAATCTCATCATAAATTGACATAGCAAAATATTTAAAATTTTATGATTAATGTTATAAAAGTATGTGATTTGGTTATGATATTTTTTATTATACTAATTTGTCGTCAAGTTAAGCATTTTTTTATTGATATTATAAAATTTTATAATAAAATTATGCTAATTTATAATAGAGTGCATATAGTATGCACCCCTAAATGGTGCACACCATAGAATTTTCCCCAAGTTAAATGTGGATAATATAATAACCTTTTGTTTTAATTTTTTTACTTTTAATATCATGACCAAGAACTTTAAACTAGCATATTCAAGAGCGGTCATGAGATACGATTACATGGTACTCAAGAGTGTTATATGACTGATGGAAGAATGGGGTTCATAATTTTGTGTTGGATTACGAGGAAATAATAGGAGTATTTTATTTGCTGATTAGTGAAAGGGCGTTACCAGATGGCATCCCTCCAGCATCAAATATATATATATATTTTTTATTATTTGATGTCTATTTGACTATTTTTTAAATAAAAGTTACCTTTTTAGTTAAATAAGTCAAAAAAATAAAAGAGAAATTTCAAATCAATGTATAAGTTAAAAAATAAAGGGTAAATTACAAAAAAAACTCAGGGTTTCGCGTGTTTTCAATTTAAACCCTAAAATTTCAATTTCGATAAATTAAACCTTAGAGTTTCATTCATGTTTCAATCTGGCCTCTCCGTCCATTTTTGTCATATTAAATTGGCGAAAATCTGGATAGAATTTTAGATTCAAATTCACATGTTCAAACACTTGTATCTCCATCGTCATAACTCTGTTTTGTCTCATTTTTGCGTCGTTAGATTCACCTCATGGCATAGTTTTCATTCCACTCTTCGTACGCCTTATTCCACATCTTTTTACTTGCCATCAGAGCTCCGAAAGTTGGCCAAAAATAATATTTTTTTTCTCTTTGGATAAATTTTCAAATTCAACATATTCAAACACTTATATCTCCCTCATTGTAACTTTGTTTCATCTCATTTTCGCATCGTTAGATTAAACTCATGGCCTAGTTTTTATTCCACCCCTCATATGCCTTGTTTCACCTTTTTTTGCATGCCTTTGGAGTTTCGAAAGTTGGCCAAAAATAAGATCGATTTCTCTCTCTCTCTCTCTCTCTCTCTCTCTCTCTCTTGTTTTTTCTTGCTGCTATCGCATCATTATTTTTGGTAGTGTAGATGCAATGGAAGATGCTTGATTGAAAACCAACGCACCCTAATATGCTCACAAACCCATTTGGTTTTTGATTTTTATGTGTAGTTGTATATACCTATCACTACTCGACAACGCCGCCACCATTTCTACCACCAACTCATCTTGCAAATAATGATGATGAAGCAGTAGTAGCAATAGCAGCAAGCCAGGAGGAGCTGTGGAGGAGGAGGAGGAGGAGGAGGAGGAGGAGGAGGAGGAGGAAGAGGAAGAGTGGGGAAAAAAAAGAAAAAAAAGAAAAGTGTATTTTTGGCCAACTTTCGGAGATCCGACAACAATCATAAAGAGGTGAAACAAGGCATATGAGGGATAGAATAAAAACTAGGCCATGAGTTGAATCTAACGATGTAAAAATGAGGTGAAATGGAGTTACGATGAGGGAGATATAAGTACCTGAATTTGTGGATTTAAATCTACAAATTTTGTCTAAAGAGAAAAAAATCTTATTTTTGACCAACTTTCAGAGCTCCGATGGCAAGTACAAAGATGTGGAACAAGGTGTTTGAAGAGTGGAATGAAAATTAGGCCACGGGGTGAATCTAACGACGCAAAAATGAGGCGAAACGGAGTTACGACAAAGGAGATACAAGTGTTTGAACATGTGAGTTTGAATATAAAATTCTGCCCAGATTTTCGTTAGTTTAATATGATGGAGATGGACGGAGGGGCCAAATTGAAATACGAATGAAACTTTATGGTTTAATTTGTCGAAATTGAAATTATGGGGTTCAAATTGAAAAACATATGAAACCTTGAAATTTTTTTTTTTTTTTTTTTTTTTTGTAATTAACCCAAAAATAAAAAGGGAATTTCAAATCAGTATAAGTTATAAAATAATTACAAATTAGTGGTAAACTTTATCAATATTAATAATTAAAATTATTAAATTTTCATATATATAGAATAATTTTTTGCAATTACCATTGACATGTAATTTTCTCAAAAATAAATAAGTTATTTTATTTGACTAAATAAATACGTTTTTCATAAAAAAAATTATTATTTTAAGAATCTAAAATAATTATGCGAAACATGATTTCACTCTCTGGATAATTAGTTATATTAACCAAGACTCTACAACACCGCAGTGGTAATACGAAAATTTTACACAAAAATCAAATTTGGAAAAGGCTCACATTTTGTGTGTGTGTGTGTGCGCGCGCGCGTGTCCAAAACAACATATTATTTATTTAACAATTACCATATACGTAAACTTTTTTTTAATATTACAAACAAGCTAAAAAAATAAAAAATAAACAAAACTAAAAAAAGTAATTGTCAAAACCCAACTTATAAAAACGTGCAATTTCTTGCAAAGCAGGTGTATTGTTTAGAGAAAATTAGTGAAAATCCATCCCAAAAGAGGTATAAGGTGTTACATTAAAGTTAAATTGTTAATTAGTGATAAGAAAATGCCGAAAAACATGTAATTACTTGCAAAGTAGGTGTATTGTTGGTGTATTGTTTAGTGAAATTGGTGAAAGTCCATCCCAAAAGAGGTATAAGGTATTACATTCAAGATAAAATCTTATTCGGTGATAAGAAAAAGTCGAAAAAGTCGCCAGCACTAGAAAAGTAGTCGGAAAAGTCTCCAACGGCGGTGACAGGAGGCTGACGATAATAGGTGGTGGTAGTAAGGTAGAGAAATGTGTGATATTCAACCTATAGATTGTTGAATGAGTGATATGCGTCACATTTTAACAGATAATTAGTTTGATAAATTTTAACAGATAAATTGATTTTAACATATATTTGTTATTTTGAACAAATTATATCGTTTTGATCCAAAGAAACTAGAATTTGGCTCTAATAACCCAAAAAATTTAAAAATAAATTTATGACCGGAATGTCTTATCATTTAACCCCAAACAAATAAATAAATAACGTACCGGATTTATTTATTAAACCAAATTAAAAATTCAAAGACCAAGTCGAGTGTGTGACACTCTGTCCTTAAGACAGATTCGCTCCGCTACAGTGCTTACGGTTGAGTGGCGTCTATCTCCCAGGATACAATGATCTTCACAAAATTGTTGTAGCACACCAAACAAATTTGTACAGCTAACCAAACCTCGTGTTCTAATACTCTCTTTAAAATATCTCTAAAAAAACTAGAATGAGGAATAAAATGTAAAAGAGAAAAAATCTAGACAGCCGTATATAGGATGCAGACTCAATTTTTTCGGATCCTGACACATTGCTAGTAAGTTGGTATATATAGGCAACAAGATCTAACCCGAACAGATGCAATTCCGAAGTGAACAGGTGCAAACCTATTCACAATTTGAATATAAGATTTGACCATAGGAAAAAACAAAATTTCAAACAAATTTGAAAAGTTGTCCGTTGATCAAACAAAGAACTGCATGGAACTTTATTATTAATAACTATTAGAAATATATATATATATATATGTATATTAAACTAATTGAATGTATATATATATATTAAACTATCTGAATAATATAATAAATAAAGGAACATGTACAAATTTTAGGAAACCACTTAGGAACCCAAAATTTGAATTTAGAATTAAATTAAATTCCCACAATTACAAACTTTAGGAAACCACTAAGGAACCCAAAATTTGGATTTAGAATTAAATTAAATTCCCACAATAATTTTTTTATTGAAAAATTCAAATGAATTTTATCTAAAAAATTAATGTTAGACCCGAAAACGACGTCAACTTCCCATTCACTCATAAATGGTTTTGATGTTCCGTCTTCACTGTGTGACTTGTCACACGGCAAGGAACACTTCACCTCTTCGAATCCACCCCAAAAGACGTTCCGTTTTCACTGTGTGACTTGCCACGCAGCAAGGAACACTTCACCTCTTCGAACCCACCCCAAAAGACGTTTTGGGGTTCACTCAATTTTGGGGTGGGATTGTTGGAACAATCTTCTGTGTAAATAAAAAAATTATTGTGGGAATTTAATTTAATTCTAAATTCAAATTTTGGGTTCCTTAGTGGTTTCCTAAAGTTTGTAATTGTGGGAATTTAATTTAATTCTAAATTCAAATTTTAGGTTCCTAAGTGGTTTCCTAAAATTTGTACATCTTCCTTTATTTAGTATACTATTCAAATAGTTTAATATATATATTCAATTAGTTTAATATATATATTCCTAATAGTTATTAATAATAAAGTTCCATGCAGTTCTTTGTTTGACCAACGGACAACTTTTCAAATTTGTTTGAAATTTTTTTTTTTTCCTACGATCAAATCTTATATTCAAATTGTGAATAGCGTTGCACATGTTCACTTCGGAATTGCATCTGTTCGGGTCAGATCTTGTTGCCTATATATACCAACTTGCTAGCAATGTGTCAGGATCCGAAAAAATTGAGTCTGCATCCTATATACTGCTGTCCAGATTTTTTTCTCTTTTACGTTTTATTCCTCATTCTAGTTTTTTTAGAGATATTTTAAAGAGAGTATTAGAACACAAGGTTTGGTTCGCCGTACAAATTTGTTTGGTATGCTACAACAATTTTGTGAAGATCATTGTATCCTGGGAGATAGACGCCACTCAACCGTAAGCATCGTAGCGGGGCGAATCTGTCTTAAGGATAGAGTGTCACACACTCGACTTGGTCTTTGAATTTTTAATTTGGTTGAATAAATAAATCTGGTATGCTATTTATTTATTTGTTTGTTATTGTTTCAATTTATTTTATTTACACAGAAGATTGTTCAAATAATCTTAAGACAGAATCGATTTTATTCTGTTCACAGAATTTTTTCGTTTGTTTCCTTTTCTCTTTCTTCTTTTAAGAAAATTATTTTCTGTGGATTTACAAAATAATATTCTGGTTGGAAAAACAAATAGTGATTATATGTTATTTGACAGATAGTAGTAATATACTGTCTATTTTCTTTGACAACTAGTAGTACGATACTGGTGTCATTAACAATTCAGAATATATTTTTGTGGAATTTTTTCAGAAATTAATTTTGGTTTTTAGAAATTATTTTCTGAGTTTTCATTACTTAAAATTTTGTTTTAATATTTTAATTATTGAAGTGTTACAGAAATTAATTTTCTGTGTGGAATTAATTTGGTTGAATAAAATTTTATTTTATTTCCAAATTAATTGGAACAATAAAAGTTATATTCTTATTTCTTTTATTTTATAGAATTTAATTTCCTGTGTGGAATTAATTTGGTTGAATAAAATTTTATTTTATTTCCAAATTAATTGGAAAATAAAAGTTACATTCGTGTTTCTTTTATTTTTTTTTATAGAATTTAATTCTGTGAATTTGGTTTAATTTTCTATGTAGTGTAAATTCTAATTATAATTTTGTTTTATAAATTAGAATTGATGGCTACTGAAACTAATGCCCAAACAAGTACAACTATGGTGGCTGCAATGACGCCAACCCCCTCTCCTGTTGTAACAGTACCGGTAAATCACGGTGAAAAGCCAGAGAAGTTCTCAGAAACTGACTTTAAAAGATGGCAACAGAAAATGTTGTTCTATTTTACAACTCTGAACCTGGCTCGTTTCCTCCGTGAAGATGCTCCTATCCTGAAAGAGGATGAAACCAACCGGCAAGTGGTTGCTGCGGTTAATGCCTGGAAACATGCCGATTTCCTTTGCCAGAATTACGTCTTGAATGGCCTTGACAACACATTATACAACGTCTACAGTCCAATCAAGATAGCAAAGGAACTTTGGGAATCGTTGGAGAAAAAGTATAAAACGGAAGATGCCGGCTCAAAGAAATTTGTGGTTGGCAGATTCCTGGATTTTGTAATGGTTGATTCAAAAACTGTGATCAGCCAAGCTCAAGATTTCCAACTCATTCTGCATGACATTCACGCAGAAGGTATTTCTCTCAGTGAATCCTTCCAAGTTGCAACCTTAATTGAAAAATTGCCAAAAGGCTGGAAGGAATTCAAGAACTACCTTAAACACAAGCGCAAAGAAATTTCTATGGATGAGCTAATTGTGCGTTTGAGGATTGAGGAGGACAACCGCAATTCTGAAAAGCAGGCTGGTAAGCTTCCTATGGAGTCTAAGGCAAATGTGGTGGAACATGCTTCAAAAACCAAGAAACGAAAGTCTTCTGGAGAAAGTTCATCACAAGGCTCTAAAGGGGGGGGGGGGGGGGGTGGGAAATAAGAAGTACAAGTTTAATGGCAAATGTTACATCTGTGATAAAGAGAGACATCGGGCCAAAGATTGCCGTAGCAAAGGCAAAAACAAAAGAAGAACAAGCAAGAAGCCTGCTCAAGCCTATATGACCGAAGTGAACAATATTTCCAATGGTGTCGATGACATCAATCTTTCTGCAGTTGTTTCCGAGGTAAATCTTGTCGGAAATCCTAAAGAATGGTGGGTGGACACTGGTGCTACTCGCCATATTTGTGCTGACAAAAAGATGTTCACATCTTATTCTACAGTGGACAATGGTGAACAACTCTTTATGGGCAACTCCTCAACTTCCAAAGTTGAAGAACAAGGGAAGATTGTACTCAAGATGACATCTGGAAAGGAACTCACTCTCAACAATGTACTGCATGTACTGAATATTCGCAAGAATCTTGTTTCCGGATCTCTGTTGAGTAAGAATGGGTTTAGGCTAGTATTTGAGAGTGATAAATTTGTACTTACTAAGAATATGATGTATGTAGGAAAATGTTATATGTCTGATGGCCTTTTCAAGTTAAATGTAATGACCGTTGTACCCTCAGTTATTAATAATACTACATCTTCTTCTTACTTGCTTGAGTCTTCAAATTTATGGCATGGTAGACTAGGACATGTTAATTATGGATCTTTGCGTAGATTAATTAATATGGAATGTTTACCTAAATTTGATATTGATTCAAATCATAAATGTGAAATTTGTGTTGAGGCAAAATTATCTAAAACTTCTTTTCATTCAATTGAAAGAAGTACGGAACCACTTGAACTAATTCATAGTGACGTTTGTGATTTTAAATCAATTCAAACTAAAGGTGAGAGAAAATATGTTATCACTTTTATAGATGACTATACTAGATATAGTTATGTTTATTTAATTCGAACCAAGGATAAAGCTTTGGAAACTTTCATTCAATATAATAATGAAGTTGAAAATCAACTTGGTAAGAAAATCAAGAAAATTAGGAGTAATAGAGGTGGTGAATATGAATCACCTTTTGGTGAATTTTGTAAAGAACATGGAATAATTCATCAAACCACCGCTCCTTATTCACCTCAGCAAAATGGAATTGCTGAAAGGAAAAATAAGACTTTAAAAGAAATGATGAATGCCATGTTAATAAGTTCTGGATTACCTCAGAACTTGTGGGGGGAAGCAATACTTTCTGCTAATTATATTTTAAATAAAATACCCCGAAAGAAAGTGAATTAAACACCTTATAAATTGTGGCATGGTAGAGTACCATCCTACAAATACTTAAAAGTGTGGGGGTGTTTGGCTAAAGTGGCTATTCCTAATCCTAAAAAGACTAAGATAGGTCCTAAGACCATTGATTGCATTTTCATTGGTTATGCCAAGAATAGTAGTGCATATCGGTTTTTGATTCATAAATCAGAACATTCCGAAATGCATGTAAATACTATTATTGAGTCTCGGAATGCATCATTCTTTGAACATGTATTTCCAAATAAGACTGGACAAGGAACTAGTAGTAATAAAAGATCTTATGATACTATTACTAGTCAGGATCAAGAACATGATCAAAAACAAGGGCAAGAGTTAGATCAAAATGAGGAAGAGGAACCTAGGCGTAGTAAACGTGCTAGATCCTCAAAATCTTTTGGTCCAGATTTCCTAACATTTTTGTTAGAAAATGAGTCTTTAACTTTTAAAGAGGTTATGTCCAGTCCTGAAGCTCCTTTATGGAAAGAAACTATCAATAGTGAAGTTGAATCCATCGTGCAAAATCACACTTGGGAATTAGTGGACTTGCCACCAGGTTGTAAACCTTTTGGGTACAAGTGGATTTTCAAAAGGAAAATGAAAGTAGATGGATCAATTGACAAATACAAGGCAAGACTTGTGGTCAAAGGATTTAGACAAAAAGAAGGTCTTGATTACTTTGACACATACTCACCGGTTACTAGAATAACATCCATTAGAATGCTAATTGCCATTGCATCTCTATACAATCTAGAAATTCATCAAATGGATGTGAAAACTGCTTTCTTAAATGGTGAGTTAAATGAAGAAATTTACATGGAACAATCAGAAGGTTTTTTTGTTCCAGGAAAAGAAAAGAAAGTGTGTAAATTGGTTAAATCATTATATGATTTAAAACAAGCGCCAAAGCAATGGCATGAGAAATTTGACAAGGCAATGATGTCAAATGGTTTTAAAATTATTGAGTGTGACAAATGTGATTATATTAAAAACACAGACAAAGGTTATGTCATTATATGTCTTTATGTGGATGATATGCTCATCATAGGTAGTAATAATGACATGATTAAAACTACCAAGAAAATGTTGAATAAACATTTTGACATGAAAGACATGGGCATTGCTGATGTAATTCTTGGTATGAAAATTACCAAAACATCAGAAGGATATGCTTTGTCATAATCTCATTACATTGAGAAAATACTCGACAAATTCAGCAAAGATGATGATCATTTTGCTAGAACACCTGTAGATGTTAATTTGTATCTATCTAAGAATGTACAGGAAAGTATTTCTCAATTAGAGTATGCCCAAATTATTGGAAACTTAATGTACTTGATGAACTGTACTCGCTTAGATATAGCTTATGCAGTAAGTAAATTAAGTAGATATACGAGTAATCCAGGAGTAGAACATGGGAAAACAATTATAAGGGTTCTTAGATATCTCCGATTTACTCGTAATATTGGGCTGAATTATACTAGATATCCAGCGGTACTTGAAGGTTACTGTGATGCAAACTGGATATCGGATACTAGAGACTCAAAGTCCACCAGTGGGTATGCCTTTACTCTTGGTGGGGCGGCTGTTTCTTGGAAATCTTCCAAACAGACTTGTATTGCTAGGTCTACTATGGAATCAGAATTCATAGCTTTAGACAAAGCAGGGGAAGAGGCAGAATGGCTTCGCCACTTCCTTGAAGATATTCTAATGTAGCCAAAACTGGTGCCTACTATATGCATATATTGTGATAGTCAATCAGCAATTGGTAGAGCACAGAGTCATATGTATAACGGTAAGTCACGACACATTCGTCGTCGACATAACACCGTGAGACAACTACTCTCTAATGGAATTATTTCCATAGAATATGTTAAGTCTAAAGACAACATAGCGGATCCACTAACCAAAGGGTTAGCAAGAGAGTTAGTTGAGAATTCATCGAGGGGAATGGGACTAAAGCCTATTAAATAAGAGTTACCACAACGGCAACCCAACCTAGTTAACTGGAGATCCCAAGATCTAGGTTCAAAGGGACAACCGAGTTGTGTATAACTCCGAAGGATCACTGGGTAGTCTAACTCCTACCCATTTCTATGATGAAATAGTGATGTCCGCAGCGTTTGAGGTTAAGTAAAATTTTAATGATTCTTATATCTAGGTAAACTTAGTGGAGTATGGCACGATACTCTTCATAAGAATTACCTATGTGAGTGTGAACTGGGCCGGTTCTATGAGATTTGTGAAGGGCTACAAATTCTCTAGAGCACTCATGAAAGACCAGGTTGTTCGGGGCCAAAACGAACACAATAGTGAGAACTAAACTGTATCTGGGGATATACTGTGTGAGTTCTATTGTCTTGGTTTACACAAACGGCTGAACAGTTCAAGACATCATGTTCACTGGTTAGCTAGTAAATCCGATAGTGTCTCACAAGGGAAGGTTCAAAGCCAAAAGCTACCTACCCTTTCCAGAATATTTCCAATTTCTGTACTCTCTGAAATTTGATCATCTTGTTGCATTTTCTCTCCGTCAAATTCCTTTCATGTCTGGGATTGTTGGTAAAATGGTTTAATATAGGCGTATTTTTTATCCCAAAATTGAGTGGATCCCAAAATGTCTTTTGGGGTGGGTTCGAAGAGGTGAAGTGTTCATTGCCGCGTGGCAAGTCACACGGTGAAGACGGAACGTCAAAACCATTTATGAGTGAATGGGAAGTTGACGTCGTTTTCGGATCTAACATTAATTTTTTAGATAAAATTCATTTGAATTTTTCAATAAAAAAATTATTGTGGGAATTTAATTTAATTCTAAATTCAAATTTTGGGTTCCTTAGTGGTTTCCTAAAGTTTGTAATTGTGGGAATTTAATTTAATTCTAAATTCAAATTTTGGGTTCCTAAGTGGTTTCCTAAAATTTGTACCTCTTCCTTTATTTATTATACTATTCAAATAGTTTAATATATATATTCAATTAGTTTAATATATATATCTATTCCTAATAGTTATTAATAATAAAGTTCCATGCAATTCTTTGTTTGACCAACGGACAACTTTTCAAATTTGTTTGAAATTTTGTTTTTTCCTACGGTCAAATCTTATATTCAAATTGTGAATAGCTTTGCACCTGTTCATTTCGGAATTGCATCTGTTCGGGTCAGATCTTGTTGCCTATATATACCAACATACTGGCAATGTGTTAGTATCCCAAAAAAATTGAGTCTGCATCCTATATACTGCTGTCCAGATTTTTTCTCTTTTACATTTTATTCCTCATTCTAGTTTTTTAGAGATATTTTAAAAAGAGTATTAAAACATAAGGTTTGGTTCGCCGTACAAATTTGTTTGATGTGCTACAACAATTTTGTGAAGATCATTGTATCTTGGGAGATAGACGCCACTCAACCGTAAGCACCGTAGCGGAGCGAATCTGTCTTAAGGACAGAGTGTCACACACTCGACTTGGTCTTTGAATTTTTAATTTGGTTCAATAAATAAATCCGGTACGTTATTTATTTATTTGTTTGTTATTGTTTCAATTTATTTTATTTACATAGAAGACTTTGCACCTGTTCACTTCGGAATTGCATCTGTTCAGGTCAGATCTTATTGCCTATATATACCAACATACTAGCAATGTATTAGTATCCGAAAAAATTGAGTCTGCATCCTATATACTGCTGTCCAGATTTTTTCTCTTTTACATTTTATTCCTCATTCTAGTTTTTTAGAGATATTTTAAAGAGAGTATTAGAACACAAGGTTTGGTTCGCCGTATAAATTTGTTTGGTGTGCTACAACAATTTTGTGAAGATCATTGTATCTTGGGAGATAAACGCATCTCAACCGTAAGCACCGTAGCGGGGCGAATCTGTCTTAAGTACAGAGTGTCACACACTCGACTTGGTTTTTGAATTTTTAATTTGGTTCAATAAATAAATCCGGTACGTTATTTATTTATTTGTTTGTCATTGTTTCAATTTATTTTATTTACACAAAAGATTGTTCCAACAGGTTGTCCTAAGGGTTATTTTGAAAAGTTGATTAAAAGTTGATTTTTTTAATTTATTTTTAAATTTTTTTTTGAAAAAGTATGTAAAAAAATAAAGAGGTAATTTAATGCAAAAAAAAAAAAAATTAAAAAACTAACTTTAACTAACTTGCCAAAGGAAAATGTTTGGTGGTCCGAATTTTTGTAGCTCAAATGTGTCAAAACGATGTCATTATATATCCAAAACGATGTTGTTTTAGATATTTCGAACCATTCAAACCATGATTTTTTGAACCACCTAACATTGTTACTTGCCAAAATACGCCTAAACGAGTCCACAAAGGGATGAGGAGCGGCCCAACATGTCTCTAGTTCATTCCAACTAGTAATAATTAATAGGTTGAAAAAGCAAATCTTAATTTGTTGGATCAATTAATATTATTTTACTTTAGTCGATTTCATATAATCAGTATAGCTCGATTGGTTTGTTTATCGATTTGAAGTTCGGATCAAAAATTAATTTAGTCCGAGTTACACTCAACTAAGTTAATACTAATCATGTTTGTGTTCGGTTTGAAAATTGATAACAAAAAGCAAAAAAATTAGGTCAATAATCAAAGTTGGTTAGCTCATTAAATATTATTTTATATTAAATATGTATATATATAAGATATTTTATATTATTTAATAATCTAAATAAAACATTTATCCTATTACTTAAATAAATAATAAACGAGTTAAGTTTTACAAGTTGAGTTGAGCTGAGCTGTCCCAAACTCACAAAGAGTTCAATTTATTTGTGACTCCATCAATGACAATTATATCTTCTAGTGTGGCAAGAATATACTTCATGCGGGTGTTGATTTTTGACCACACAACCAAATACGGAAACTCAGCAGGAGAGTATCGGCAGAACAGATTAAGCCCGAATAACCTATTACAGAAAGATAAGAATCAGGCGGTGGTTTGTCCACCCGGGGACACTCCGACAATCAAGTCAGTAATTATCTCTCAAAGGAAGCCAATAGTGATTAACTCACTAAACAGAGCCTAAAAAGCATATCTTAGACCCGCGATGGTGCCTTATTTTAGCATTAACCTGATCCCTGTAAAAGCTTAGCTTCAATGGACTTTGGCTCAATGCTCATCCTAGACTCTCAGCTAGATAGCGATAAACTCCCTAAGTGTTTTATCTTTATCCAGCTGAGGTCCTCCTCCATTCTAAGACTCTTGTCCTTTATCCACTTATCTCGGATTCCGATATCTCCAAAGATAATCTCGGCCTAGCCGAGATCATCTCGCACATGACCAAGCCACGTGGCACTCTGGCTAACATATCGGCGTCACCCCGGCCACGTGCTGTCATTCACAAAATATGCCCCCACAACTGCCCCCTAGGTTCTATTACCTCGGCAATCTGAGGTGATGGAACCTACATTGTCTCGTCGGTCAAAGTTCGCTATTTCCTTTTACGGTCGAGATCATTACTCGTCGGCTTTGCGTACCCAGGATTCTACTGTTCAACTTTGCCATTGACCAAGCTCCTTAACTGAGATCATTCCTCTAACCAAGGTTATTGCCTCATTAAATCCAAAACTCGAAGAGTTTTATCTACGTATGAGCTGTCATGCACGATTTTCCTAACCATTTCTGCCACACGTTCTTTTCTCATTGGTTCGTATCTGACACGCGCTATTAGGATGCTTCGCTTCTACACACGTCGTCCAAGGCATATCATTATGGTTTGCTGCCTTTTCACAATTTTGACAAAACTTCTCTCTCTCTCTCTCTCTCTCTCCGTCTTTTCACTTTTGAGTATTCATTTTGCCTTGAAACTTTCTCTCTCTAACGCCTCTCTCCCAAACCACCATTGTTCAAGCTTTCAAGCTCTGCAACTGTTTCGATTACGTCCTCCGGTGACCTTTTCATTGTCTGTTTGCGACCATTCACGTCGTCTGACTCCGACGATACTTATCCCGACGTTTGTTTCCTCGGTAAGCCACTGATTTCCTCCATTTTTCAGTCTTTCATTATTCCTTTAATTTGTTTAAAATTTGTTACATGTTTACATGCTATTTGTCACTATTGCAAATCAGTTTTTGTTCTTGAATCCTTGTTGTATTTTGAATCTTGTATTTGTCTGTGATTCATGTTGTTCAATATGTCCTTGTGTCTATTCACACGGTTCGTGATTCTCGCACACACGTACATAATGCTCATAGGTTTGAAGCTTTAATAATTTTTGCCACTGTTGTTGGCCTTTGCACATCTACACATACCTACTCAGTGTTTCTTGAAAAAATGTTGCTTTCTTGATTTCTGAATCATGCTCTTTTTTCTGTTTCAATCTTGATTTCTGAATTATATTTCTTGTTTGGTCTTCTTGTTCTGTTTCCAAAATCTGCCTTTGAATTTTTTGTTCACTTGCATAGACCATTGGCTTGGGATTTGCTTAGAAACCAAATACTTTAGGAAAAAACTGATCCAAAAACCCCACTTAGATCTGAAAAAACCCTAGCTCCGGTACCAATTTAGGGTATAGCCGAGGTATTTGAACCCATACCAAATATTCATTTCTGAAATTTTGCACCAATCTTTACTAGGCCGACATTATGGGAATGTTTAAGTGGAGAGTAGACACCCTTGCGAAGCTAGAGTACTTTAGGCAAGAGTTTCCCATTCCAACCGACGTCCATCTGAGGTTGGCTGGGAAGAAGGACTCAATTATGCCTGGCCAAGATTACATGCCATTCCCAGTCGTCTCTATTGTTGAAGGCAGAGTTAGGTTTCCCCTAGATATCCTCTTTAGGGAAGTCCTCCACTATTATAAACTCAATTCCATGCAGCTGGCCGTTAATTCCTTTGGGATCATCAATGGTATTGTCGAACTGACACGTCGGCAAAATGCCAGAATCACATTCTCTGATATCCAATACTGCTACATGATGTGTAGCTTAAAAACACCCAAAGGTTACACCTACTACCTCAAGCCGAGATCTACGTAATACAAGCTGATAGTTGATATCCCAGATTCTAATAAAGGCGTGGTAGATGACTACCTAATTGTCTCGGGCAATTGGGAGTTTGTGTCAGATGATGAACTCTACCTCTTCCCCCTGCGCCGTAAAGTTTTTAGGGATGACAAGGGTAAGGACCTAGACCCCTCCCAAAGTCCCTCTGTCTGTAGCTTTACTTAACTATCATTCAGTTTCTAATGTTTTCTTTTGTGTTTTTGTAGCCCTTCCTCAGATCGAAAAGGACTTCCGTTAATACTACGTGCTAATCAAGGATCTGGTACACCTTGTTCGTTTGCCCATTGAAGTGCGCAAGGCCCCAGTCCTCCTCAACTTCATTCCGACTTATAGGAGTGCACTGCCCGACGTCCCCAAAAAAAGCAAAACTCCACATTCTTCATCTACTCCTCCAATAGTTTCATCTCCAAGGCCAGATCAGGTCTCTACCTCTGACCTAGTTGATCAGCCATCCATTTTTGTCCCTCAGTTGATTCCTCCATCCCAGCGCCAACGTCGACGCTGAGCTCCTCTCTCCACTCCGGCTGGCAGAACTCGTAGCTGCTAACGCCGAGAATCTAAAGCATTGGCCTTTGACCCAGCCAATCCTCCCATAGCCTTTCCAGCAATCCGTCTTGGTACCAAGGTCATTGTTGCTGCCACCACTGAAGAGATGGGCCGTGCAAAGATCATTCCGGACGACCTTCTTGCCGATATTCCAGGCGTGGTGTCAGTCCACTTATCATCTCCTTTCTAATCGTAGCAAAAACCCAAGGCAAAGAAGGTTAAAAGGGCCAAGGCTAAGCCCAGCGCCACTGAGGTGGAATCAGAAGACACAGTGCCAATTTCAAAATTGGCTAAAGTAGAAAAGTTAACCGAGAAGAGGCTTGCCAAGGCCAAGGCATCCGACCAACCCCAACCAAAAAAAGCCAAGGTTTGGCAGGTCTTCTGAGCCCTCTGGATTTTGCACCGACGCTCCCTGGACTTCATCTGTCATGGTTGGGGACCAACGTTTTCTAGCCAAGGACTGCGCACTTGACAGTCTGCAAGTCAGTGCTACTATTTCCACCGCCGTTCTACTCCTAGCCGACATCAATTGTATGGCCGAGCTTTTAGAGTATGAAAACTATGCAATAATGATATAGCATTGTGTCTTGATAAGTCTCAACACTTGTAATTTTTTGATCTAATACTCTGGTTTTCATACTTAATGAATTTTCTTTGCATTCTTGCAGGCTATCAAGCAGGGTCATTTCCTTGTAGTCAAGACCGATGAGTTTAAGAAAGAGCTAACCCAAAAAACAAAGAAGGCAGCAAAACTCCTTTCCTCACTAAACAAAGCCGAGGCCCGTATCCGAGGTCTTCTGGATCAGGCCAAAGCTACTGAGTCGGCCCTGAAGAAAGCCGAGGACTGCGCCAAGGCAGCTGAAAATGTTGCCGAGGTTGCTCAAGCCGAGGCAAAGGAGACCAAGGAAAAAGAGGCCCAGGTCCAAACCGAGCTCCAAATAGCGCTGGCTACAAAGGCGGCCAAAATTAAAGAGGCCGATGAGAAGGCCTACGCTGAGAGGGCAGCCGATGTCCGTGATGAATACAATAAACAAGTCAAATAGGCATGCAACAGGGGTAACACCCTTGGTTGAATGGCTGCTTTGAAGGAGCTTGCTATTCTTGACGACTCGCCCCCTCAGGGATGAAAGCTGACTCGTTATGTCGTTCCCTCCTGCTCTAAGCCAGTCTGATGATGAGGCTGAGAGGAGACGAAGAAGCTGAGGTTGAGATCGGTGGCAAAGGTTCTACTGGGGTGAAATCCACAACTCTGAATGAGCAAGTCCTTGACTTGACTCAGGATGAGGATGATGAGGTTCAAAGGACCACTTTTGAGGCCCAAGTCGAGACTGCCAATAAGAGCCTAGATGACACATTGCGTGAGATCGACGCCGAGGTCTAAGCTAAAAGGTCTGCCCAGCTGTCTACCGAGGGTGACACAACGCCAATCGCCAAGCCAGGGCAGACTGTGGAAAATGCTTGAACTTTGGTTTTTCCTCCTGTTTGTACTTTTCCTTCTTACTTTTGGACAGCTGTAATCTTTTGTTTTGGACAATGTTAGCTTTTTATTTGGCCGATGTGCCCCTTTTGTCTTTGTAGATGAATAAGTAATCTCTTATGCCAGGTCGAAGTGCCTTTTTGTACCTGAACCAAAGTTTTTTTTTTTTTGAATGCAAGTTTTATTTTTTCTTCCAAGTGTTGAATGTATTCCTTCTTTTCTTCTATGCAAGTTTACTGCTTTCATACTTAGAATATTTTTGCATTTCTTCAAAGTATACCTTAGTTGCATAATAACTCCAGGATATAATACCTCGGATGTAAACCTTGAATGTTTTCATCGGCCAAGCATCGGCATACCTCGGCTAATACTTTAAAAATATCAAAATATTTTTACAAGTGTTATTCAATATTACTTTTTGCCTTCATGTGCTATCTTCTAAGACTTCACCCTTTCCAAGTTTGGACAACCTGGTTGGTTACCTCGGGTAATATGTATCTCGGATACTTTATTCATAATTACCTTGGCTAACTCCAGCTTGTAAATTTCTCTGAAATTTCATCAAGTGTTAAGCTCATTCTAACTTGTAAATTTTTCTGAAAATTTCAACAAGTCCCAAGCTCTTAAACTTTTATCATTCTCCAGTTCTCTACCCCCTAATGTGAACCTAAGTTCTACTTAAGTTAACATTAAGCACTTATAGCCTTTTGCAGAAGTCAGATTCGAACAAAGACTAGCCGAGGTGTTCAACCTGGGTTTCTCTATTAATCTGATTAAAGCACACTTAGTTCTATTCAGAGTTTAACTTTGCCGACATGGCAAATCTTAGTTTAACTCTATCATATGCAAGTACAATTCAACTTTGTCATAAGATAAGTTTATTCGTCATGTTTCATTCGAAAATATCGCCAACTTTGTCTAAGTTATTCGTTATGTTTCATTCAGAAATATCGCTAATTTAGTTCAACTCTATTATATGCAAGTATAATTCAACTCTGTCATATAATAAGTCTAAGTTATTCGTCATATTTCATTCAAAAACATCGCCAACTTAGTTCAACTCTATTATATGCAAGTATAATTCAACTCTGTCATATAATAAGTCTAAGTTATTCATCATGCTTCATTCATAAATATCGCCATAGGACTGGTCAGTCCTATTACACAAATTTTAGATTCATAAAAATTGAACTAAAATTTTATTATTACTTCAGCTAATGACATAAACTTCGAAAAACAAAAATCTAATGATAGAAAAACTTTAGGTTGCAAGTGATCCAGGGTTTTGGCAACTCTTTGCCATCACTATCTTCAAGTCGATATGCCCCATCGCCGGCGACCGAGATGATTCTATAAGGTCCCTCCCAATTTGGGCCTAGCTTACCATCCCTAGGATCCTTGTTGTTGCCCACTACTTTCCTTAGCACAAGGTCCCCAACTTTGAACTCTCTTGGGTTGACCTTCTTGTTGTAAGCCCTAGCAAGTTGTTGCTGGTATGCCTCCAGCCGAATTGCTGTTCTCTCTCTTTTCTCCTCCAGTAGGTCTAGATCTCAGGCTAGAAATGCCTCATTAGTACCATTTTCCACTCCCTGGGTTCTGATCCCTGGAATGCCGACTTCCAGTGGGATCACTGCTTCAGTGCCATAAGCCATGCAAAATAGAGACTCACCAGTTGATCTTCTCAGTGTAGTTTGATATGCCCAGAGTACATTAGGTAACTCCTCCATCTATTTTCCCTTTGCTACTTCCAGCCTCTTTTTGATTCCATCCAATATAGTCTTATTGGATGCCTCTGCTTGATTATTACTCTGGGAGAAACTCAGAGTAGAGTAGTAGTTCTTGATCTTGTACTTTGCACAAAAGATTTTGATTAGCTTACTGTCAAATTATGTACCATTGTCTGCTATTATTGCCCTTGGGATCCCAAACCTGGTGATGATGTTCTTCCATATGAAGTTCTTCACATCAATATCTTGAATCTTCGCAAGGGGTTCAGCTTCTACCCACTTGGTGAAGTAATCAGTTGCTACCAGCAGAAACTTTCTTTGCCCAGTTACTTGGGGCAGTTGTCCAACAAGATCTATGCCCCACTGGGCAAGGCCCAAGGCTGGATACTGGGTTCAAATCTGCTGCTGGTTGATGTATTAAAGTTGCAAACCTTTGACACTTCTCGCACTTTCTGACGTAGGCTTCAGTATCCTTCTGCATGTAGGGCCATCAGTACCCCTGAGTAATGGTTCTATGAGCGAGTGATCTGCCCCCAGCATGGCTTCCACATACCCCTTTATGTATTTCATATAAGAAGTCTTCAACCTGGGAGGGATGCACACACCTCAAAAGGGGACCAGTAAAAGACCTTCTATAGAGATGTCCTTCTACTATTAGGCTAAACCTTGCCGACTTCAATCTGGTCTTGTGTACTTCTTTGCGATCATCTGATAACTTGTCATCCCTAAGAAACATTACTATTGCATCCATCCAACTTGGACCCATCTCCACACACATTGTTTCATACTTTGTGATTAGTGGTTCCACACTTGGGCCTAACAAATAATCAACCATTATTGTCCTTGCCTCTCCTGATTTCATTGCACTAGCCAAGTTAGCCAAGGCATCGGCATGGCTGTTGTCATCTCGGCTGACCTGTTGCAGTCGGCAATCCGAAAACAAGGCTAGCAGCCTAACAACTTCTTTGACAGAGACTATCATTCTTTCATCTCGGGCTACATATTCGCATGTTGCCTGGTTCACAATAAGTTGGAAGTCACAGAAGACTACCACTTCGTCGGCTTCCATTGCTGCTGCTAACTTCAACCCTGTGATTAGTGCCTCATATTCTACTTCATTGTTTAAGGCCTTAAACCCTAAACGAATAGACTACTCTAACATTCGCCCATCTGGTGATACCAACACCACTTGTGCCCCTTCTCCTTGATGGTTTGAACTCCTATCAACAAATAGGCAAAATGAGTCGTTGATGTAGATATCGCAGGGCTTCGGTTTTTCTTTTTTCTTCTGCTCTGTTGTGGGGTTTTCATTCCCAGCTGGGTTTCCTTTTGTTCCCCTAGACACCCTAAGCCGCGGCTCATCGGAGCCTGACATGGTATGGCACCAGGTGTGAACTCGACCACAAAGTTGGCCAGAACCTGGCCTTTGATTGCCGTTATGGGTCTAAACTCTAAATCATATTGGCCCAATACCACTGCCCATCTGGCTACCCTGCCTGTTATATCTCCTTGTTGCAGTAGGGACTTCAAGGGGTGCTTAGTCAATACCACAATCTTGTAGGCTTGGAAGTAATGATTTAGTTTTTTAGAAGCCATCACTAAGGCCAGTGTCAATTTTTCCAGTGGTAAGTACCTGGTCTCTGCGCCTGCTAGGGTTTTACTCACATATTATACTGCCCTTTGTTCTCCCTTCTCTTTTCTGATTACCACTGCACTCATTGCATGCTCCGAAACCACCAAGTATAAGAACAGTTCCTCTCTAGGTACTGGATTTGAGAGAACTGGAGCTGTAGTCAGGTATTTTTTTTAAGTCGGCCAAGGCGGCTTCGCACTCCTCTGTCCACAAAAAATCTGTGGCCTTCTTTAATAAATTAAAAAATGGTTTGCACTTATCTGAACTTCTGCTTATAAACCTATTTAGGGCTGCGGCCCTTCCTGTCAACATCTGTACTTATTTTGCCGATGTCGAGCTCTTCAAGTGAAGGATGGTCTTGATTTGATCTGGACTTGCCACAATGCCCCTTCTAGTAACCAAGTACCCTAGGAACATACCATACCCAACTCCAAATGCGCATTTCGAAGCATTGAATCGGAGCCGATATGTTCTAAGAATATCGAACACTGCCTTCAAGTCGGCCAGGTGATTCTGAGGTTCTTTGGTCTTCACGACCATGTCATCAGTGTATACTTCCACTGTTTTTGTCGATCAGATGTCTAAACATCTTGGTCACCAACCTTTGGTAGGTTGCTCCTGCATTTTTCAACCCGAAAGGCATCACTTTGTAGCAATACAACCCTTTTGGGGTGATAAATGTAGTCTTCTCCTCGTCGGGGAAATACATTGCTATCTGATAGTACCCTTTGTAAGCATCTAGGAAGCTCATCCTTCCATGTCCCGAAGTGGTATCCAATAATTGATCAATCTTAGGAAGTGAGAAACTATCTTTGGGACAAACCTTATTCAAGCTGGTGAAGTCCACGCAGACCCTCCACTATCTTTTTTTTTTTTTTTTTACAACAATTGTATTAGACAACCAAGTTGGGTAGTTTACCTCTCGAATGGTTCTGGCCTCCAACAATTTGTCTATTTCCTCTTCTACTACATCCACATAAACCAACGTCGGCCTCCTTGCTCACTGAATGACAGGTTTAGCTAACCTGTCTACGTTTAGTCTGTGCCATGTGACCTCAGAGTCAATGCCAAGCATCTCGTAGGGCGTCCAGGAAAACACCTCTATGTTTGCTAGCAAGAATGCTTCTAACTCCCTTTCCTCCTTGTCGGCCAAGCCTGAACCGAGAAGGAAGAAGCGCTCTTCATCCCCTTGTAGGACCAGAATTTTCTTCAAGGCTTCCTCGCTTTTTTCGACCAGCTCTTTGCCAACGTCCTCCAGGTCCTCCATGTCCTCGTCCTCAATCTCTACTGTTTTTGCTTCTCGTATGTTGTAGGCGGATTTCATTGCTGCCATGGAGCAATCCTTTGCCTGCACCTGATCCCCTCTGACTTCCTCAATTCCATGCTCCGTTGAGAACTACAACAGCTAGTGCAGTGTTGAGGGAACAGCCCTTATTGTGTGCAACCATGGCCTTCCCAAGATAACATTGTAAGGGGATGGGGTGTTAATTACTGTGAACTCTGTGCTTACCTTCTTGGTGCCTGCCTGTACCTCTAAATTTATTGCTCCCAGGGGCCATGTCGGCGTTCCATTGAACCCGACCATTGGGTTGTTGGACTGCTCCAAATCATCTCGGTGAAGGTCGAACTCTTTGTAACATGTGACATACATGATGTCACAAGAGCTGCCTTGGTCAATCAGAATGTGCCTTACTTGGCATTCTCTAATCTTGAGGGATACTACCAGAGCATCGTTGTGTGGATGCTGTACCATGTCTAGGTTTGCTTCAATAAACGACACCATTGGTCCCTAGTACTCGTTTGTCTTAGGCCTCTTTTGCTGGACCTGATACACATGCTACAAGTGTTTCACCCTTTGAGTCTCCCCACGTACCTCGTTCTCATTGACCCTCGAATGAATCACATTGATCACTCGAGGTTCGTCTGCTTGCAATTGTGGTGCTGGTGGAGGTAGTGTTGCCGGTTCCTGAGGCAGCCTTGCCTGCTCTTCCCTCGTTCTGGCCTCATCTACTAGGTCCCTTAAGTGACCTTGTCTAACCAGATCTTCTAAATGCGTCTTCAGGGCTTTGCACCCCTGAGTCAGGTGCCCATCCGCATTGTGGTAGGCACAGTGCTTCCTAAGGCTTCTTCCCATAAATTTGCCAGGAATCTTTTCTAGTGCTCTATAATACGGCTGGTTCCTAATCCTTTCTTGGACTTTATAAACTGGGATCCGGAACACAATGGTGATTGCCTGTGCAGCCCTCAGTCCTATTTCTTGTCTATTGAAATTTGTATTACCTTGGCCTCGCTTCAGCGAGCCGTTCCTCTTCTCTTGTTTTGACGCCTTCATTCCTGGCGTATCCTCTTCTGCTCTGGCATATTTCTCGATCCTGGCCATGAGCTCCTGCATACTCTTCGGCAGAGTCTTTGCCAGTGACTTTCAAAGCATGCAGTCATCTCCATGTCGTTCTTAAAGATATGACCGCCAACTCTGGTTGCATCCTGGTATTCGGTTGAACACCTCGTAATACCTTTTGGCATAAGCCCTGAGGCTTTCACCCTCGCCAATTTTTAGAGCCATGAGGGAGTCTACCCTCAACGACTGCAATTTGTTTGTAACAAACCTGGCCATAAACATCTCGGCCAGGCCTTTCCAACTCTTCACAGTTCCTTTCGGCAACTTGTGAAACCAATCTGATGTAATTTCCCCAAAGGATGAGGGAAACACCTTGCAAAACAACGGTTCATTCTCGGTATACAATGCCATTGAATTCAAATATAAGCCAACGTGAAAGTTCAGATCGAACATACCATAATATATCTGGAATCTTGATATGTGAAACCTTTTTGGGGCCTCGAATTTATCCAACTTCACTGAGAATGGTGTCCTCGGCTTGACCGGGGATGTGACCTCGGCATTCTGCTGCTTCCTCTAGAGGTAGTCCTTCAAATCCTCCTTAGTCCGACCAAGAGCTCGGCTGTCAACGGATTTCAGCCTTTTTGGTGCACTACTCTTAGCATTGTTATGAGTCCTCTTGGACTTCTCTTCATTCATCGTATCAAAACAAATTTCCTTCCCTTGAACATGCCGATGTTCCTTGACATACGTTTCTTTGGTACGAGGCGTCCTCTGAGACTCTCCACTTATTGACTCTGCTCGCCAAGCGTCCTGTTAACGCTGATGTGAGCATTCCTTCACCCTGCCATGCTGAGGGACTACTAGGACGGCTTTTTGCCTCCCTTTTTGGGCATCGTTCTTAGCTGCTGGAATCGGCGTGTCCCTCAATGGAAACAGTGGCTGCATGATGTTGTTCTGCATCATGAAGTTAACAACCGATTGTAGGTCTGCCAGCTTGTTTGCTATTTCCTTCATATCGCCGTCCTTCCTCAGGCATCTATCTTTTCAGACTTAGAGGTCGCTTTCGTTGTAATACCTGCCTTGACATGCTTTCTTCGATGCGTCTCCCTCTGGGCCGACATCCTTTTCTCTAGGAATTTGATCCCGAGGTCCTTCATTACAGTTCTCCTTCTCCATATTAGGATCAGCGTGTTTGTCACTCCCACTAGGGGTGTTGTCCCCAACCTTTTCTTTCTGCCCGTCGTTGGCTGTCTATTCTCTTTACTTTTTCACAGACGGCGCCAAATTGTGTGCGTTGATTTTGACCACACAACCAAGCAGGAAAACTCAGCAGGAGAGCACCGGCAGAATAGATCAAGCCCGAACAACCTGTTACAGAAAGATAAGAATCCGGCGATGGTTCGTCTACCCGGGGGCACTCCGATGATCAAGTCAGTAATTATCTCTCAAAGATAGCCAATAGTAATTAACTCACTAGACAAAGCCTAAAAAACACACCTTAGACCCACGAGGGTGCCTTACTTTTATAGTCAGCATTAACTTGATCCCTGTAGAAGCCTAGCTTCAATGAACTTTGGTTCAATACTCATCCTGGACTCTCAGCTAGATAGAGATAAACTCCCTAAGAGCTTTATCTTTATCTAGCTGAGGTCCTCCCCCATTCTAAGACTCTTGTCCCTTATCTGCTCATCTCGGATTCTGATATCTCCAAAGATAACCTTGGCCTAGCCGAGATCATCTCGCACATGACCAAGCCATGTGGCACTCTGGCTGACACATCGGCGTCACCCCGGCCATGTGCTATCATTCACAAAATATGCCCTCATACTTCCCAAGGAAATAAAAACAAGTTCTTGTTTTCTTCAAAATTTCCGAACCATTCATTAAGGTGGATAATCCATGAAAAAAAAATAAAAAATTAAGTTGATGAAACATTGTTAGCTACATGATTGGATTATATTTTTCTTTAAAAAAATTGACAGCAAGTTTGATTTATGGAACAAATTGTCCATTATTTTTTAGACAAAATTGATTCGATCATATTATTACCAATATCCGATTAATTTGATTTTTCAAACTATTTAAATGGAAGGGTTCAAATCATCATAATGAGACGAAGGTGGATCCCACTAATAAGGACAATAATTTGTGTTGTTTCATCTGACACAACAAACAACTTGTACTCATTATATTGTATTCTAATATAATAATATGGTAAAAAATATTGCAATTCAAAATTATCATTTTACCACACAAATGATACAGAGATTTTGATACAAATGGCCATTTGAGGAAGTCCAGGGGCAAAGGATGTGAATATGATTCTTCTTTTCTCTTGCTAGGCTTATGTTTTTCCTTTCAATTGTCATTTGATTCCATCGTGACCATTGAGCATGACTATCATATATAACCTTTTGATGTCAGATATCCTATGATTATTATTAACTATGGTCTGTCAAAATAATTTGGATATAATTTTCATGAGGTTGTTGATTGTAAACAGAATCAGTCCATACCACACCACAACTAATCTGCAATTTCACTTTATTCTTTTCCGTCCACCGTCCACAGCACAGAAAGTGACGATCCTTTTCAAGAATCTTAATTTGTCAGTTAGGAAAGAAAATTGTTTTGTTGGGAAAAGGGGTCACACTCACCCCATAATTGAACGCCAATATGAGTTATGAAACATAACATAAAATATAAATGAATGCATTAGATCTTACGAAATTTATTAGTGGGACCAATTTTTGAAAATTTATTTATATTTTATGTTTAATTTTGTAATTAACTTTGTGTTCTTAAACTTAGAAAATTTTATAAAGGATTGGATTCTCTCAAGTTGATCATCTAACTTGAGAAAGCATTTGGACTCGGTAGGCTCATTTGAGGCTCACTTTAGTGATTTGAAACGTTTATTTTTTAATACTTGTTGAATACAATATTCATGTAAAAAATTAAGATAATCGAATATCGATAACTATGGACTTGTTTGGTTTGTCTCTTGAGAGATAATTTTTGAGAAAAAATTTCAAAAATTTGTTTGGTTGAAATTTACAAAAAAAAAAAAAAAAAAAAAAAAATCACTTAACTCTACTACACGTCAATCAATTAGCTTTTCTCTCTCATCTCTTCTTCTCTCATATTCTATTTATCAATTAATTATTTTTTCTCACACCCCACTCTGAGAAATTAAGGTTTTAGTGACAAAAATTTAAGGACAAAATCACTTTTTAGGGACAAAATATTTTTGTTGCCAAAAGTGTTATTATTTTATTTTAAGTAACAAAATTGGACATTAGTTGATGAATTACTAACCTTTGGGGATTAAAAGTTTTGTTTAAAAGAATAAATCTTTTCGGACCAAGTTATTTTGTCTTTAAAAATACATTTATTAGCAACATTTTAAAAATTGTCTCTAAAAGCTCTTTTTTTTTTACTTTTGAGATGATCTTTTAACGATTATCCTTATTACAATTGAAATTAGTTTCCAAATTTTTTGTGCAACAAAATTTATACTTTTAGAGACGAAAAAAAAAACTTGGTTTTTAAAACCCTCATATCTTGTAGTGCCCATCTATTCAACTATAAAAATAAAAACAAAAATCCCAAACTCCAAAATTATTTTCAAAACATATAATCAAACAAAATTTTAAATTTTATAAACTCTTCCCAAAAATTATTTTTTAAAATTATTTCACAAATAAAAACCAAACGTGTCTATATTTTTCCTTTTGTTAATTATTGCATTGCACATTGCCCCATCCCCTAGTCAATCATTAGTTGACTTCGTCAACAATACTATTTTATAAAATGCCAATTTTACCAGTATTGGATTGTTTATTTTTGGGAAAATTTTAATTTATTGTATGCTTTTAAAAAAAAATAGAGAAATGATAAATTTCATGCACATTAATAATTAAAATTATAATTTTTTTCATGAATTTGTAATATTTTTTTTAAAATGAACGATATTTGTTTTAAAATTAAAATTATAAAATGAACGATATTTGTTTTAAAAGTTATATTTTTTTTTAAATGAACGATATTTTTTAAAATTATAATTTATTGTATGCTTTTAATATTTGTTTTAAAAAAATGAACGATAATTATAATTTTAAAAGTAGCTATCTATTTTTTATAATACAAATGTGATTTAAACATGTAACTTTCAATATTCGATCATCTTAATTTTTGTTCTTGAAAATAGAGAAGAAGAAAAAAAAGAGAATGAAAGATGAAAAAAAACTGCATAAATATGTGCGCTAGTGAGAACCAAAATATACTCTTATGTATTTAGATTTTAAATTTGAGAAGGCATTTGTACAGAAAAAAGGAAAAAAAAAAATAGTTAAAGAAAAAGTGAATGAAATAAAAATAAAAGTTGTTATTTTTTCTTTTTCTTTTCTTTTGTAAATCCTTACATAAATTTAAGAATTAAAAACAGAAGTAGGTATTTTAATGATGAAAAATTATTCACAAATTGAATTTGTATGTAAAAAAAAATTCATATGATATAATGTATTTATAATATTTTTAAAATTATGAATGTTTTGATATGAAATGAAAACATTACAAAAGATAAAAAAAATAAAAAATAAAAAAAAGGTATTCACATTAGGGAAAAGTGGTTACAAGTTAAATTTTTGTACAAAAATGTGTTAGTGGTATTTTTTAAATTATGAGTGAAATATTTTAATTTTAAATTAAATCACATAAAACATAATTTTGTATTGGAAGGTGGCGTATGTTTGATTTGTTTTCAAAGAGATTGCGGGCTCAAGTCTTATGAAATTTGGTACTTTTTCATTATTTTTTTTTCGCATTCTGAGAGTGGTGTTGAGTAATTATGGGACTTAGTAGTTTTTTTTGTGATGATTGTCGGGTTGGGTCAGGAAATTTTTTTTGTGGTAATAGTAGGGATTATAAGGGTGTGTTTGGTAATATTTACGTTTTCAGTTTATATTTACAAAAATTTTATAAACTGACTTTTGTTTATTTTTTGTTTATTTTTAGAAAAACATAAACTATAAACGTGCTTGGTAATTGACAAAATGTTTAAAAAAATTTAAAAATATAAAAAAGAGTGAGAAATGACAAGTGGTAGCAAATGGCGACGAAAGACGATGGTGGAAAGTGGTGACGGTGGGTGGTGGGTAGCTGGTGGTGGTGGGTGGTGGTGAGTGGTGGCGGGTGGGTGGGTGAGTGACGATGGCGGGTGGTAGCGAGTGGGTGGTGGCGGGTGGATGGTGGTGGTGGGTGGTGGTGGTAGGTGGGTGGGTGACGGCGGTGGGTGGTGGTGGCGGCGGATGGTGGGTGGTGGTGGTGGCAGTTGGGTGGCGAATGGCGGGTAACGGGTGGGTGGTGATGGTGGGTGGGTGGGTGGGTGACGGTGGCGAGTGGTAGCGAGTGGGTGGTGGTGGTGGCGGGTGGTGGGTGGCGGATGGCGGATGGCGGGTAACGGGTGGGTAGTGGCGGGTGGGTGGTGATGGTGGGTGGGTGGGTGGGTGACGGTGGCGGGTGGTAGCGAGTGGGTGGTGGTGGTGGTGGTGGCGGGTGGTGGGTGGCGGATGGCTTGTGGTGGTGGTGGTGGGTGGGTGGGTGACGGTGGCAGGTGGTAGCAAGTGGGTGGTGGTGGTGGGTGGTGGGTGGTGGGTGGTGGTGGTGGTGGCGGATGGCGGGTGGTGGTGGGTGGTGGTCGGTAACGGTGGCGGGTGGTGGGTGGTAGCGAGTGGGTGGTGGTGGTGGTGGGTCGTGGTGGCAGGTGGGTGGCGGATGGCGGGTGGTGACGGGTGGCGAGTGGTGGTGGGTGGGTGAGTGACAGTGGCAGGTGGTAGGTGGTAGCAAGTGGGTGATAATGGTGTTAGTGGTGGCGGGTGGCGGGTGGTGGTGGCAAGTGGGTGGCGGGTGGGTGGTGGTGGTGGTGGTGGTGGTGGTGGTAGTGGTGGTGGGTGGTGGTGGCTGGCAGGTGGCTAGTGGTGGTGGGTGGCTGGTGGTGGCAGGTGGGTGGTGAGTGGTGGTGGCAAGTAGGTGGCGGGTGGTGGTGGCGGGTGGACGGGTGGTAGTAGCGGATGGATGGCAGGTGGGTGGTGGTGGTGGTGGTGGCGGCGAGGGGTGGGTGGTGGCGGCGAGTGAGTGGCAGGTGGCTAGTGGGTGACTGGTGGCTGGTGGTGGCTGGTGGTGGTGGCTGGTGAGTGGTGGTGGCGGAAGACGGTGGTAGAAAATAGTGGCGGGTGGTGGCTAGTGTTGGGTGGTAAAAAAAAAAAAAAACTGAAAACTCAAAATGGAAACACATTTTTTGTGTTTTCATTTTTTGACCAAATTTATAAACTGAGACCACTGATTTATAAATCAAAAATTTTACCAAACAAGTTTTTATTTGAGTTTTTAAAATTTTTGTAAATATAAACAGAAAACTAAAAACGTAAGTGTTATCAAACGGCACCTAAATATATATTGTTGTATTGTTCCACTATAAATATCAAGTTTCATGTAATTATTTTTATATTTAAAATTAATTTTGAGTAAATTACAAATATACCTTTTGATATTTGTTTAAAATATAATTTGTGTCCAATAGTGTGAAAAATTACATCATGCCTCTTGAAATTTCTAATTTCATAATAAATGACTCATTTTATTAATAAATTATTAAATCTATTAACAGTTTTTAATGATATTAAAAATTTATTTAAATTAATAATTTAAGTAAACTTATCATTATATAGGAGAATAGCTAGAAATTTCATATTTTTAGTTAATTTTGTGTTGGTATTTTTGCCATTTCGAAGGTTAGAAATGTAATTTGAGCGTGCCAGTAAAAATCAATAAGTTATTATAAAAATTAACAAATGCTAACCAATTAGTCAGACGATTGCTTCGAAATTCTTTTAGCCTTAATGAAGAGAACTTTTACTGGTGGCTTACTTTTTAGGAGAAAATTAGGATGACTTATAAAAATAGAAAGAAAAAAAAAAAGAAGCAATAGTATCAGAAACCAATCTTTTATTAAGTAAACAGAAACTTATAATGGTATCTTCACACTTTCATAGCTTCAAAAAGGATTACAGTGACAGACTAACTTAGAATTACTCCTGGGAATTTGAAGTGCAGTATAGGAATGTAAAGATTGAAATTAAAAGGACTGGAAAATATAAGTAAATAAATTGGCTTTTTAGATCTGGTTTTGGGTCTTGCATTATCAGCACTATCCTCTAGTTATAGGCTTTGAAAATAACTATCGAAGTGGCTGATAATTCGTCGAAATGGGTGATAACTGTCGAAATAATCTCCATGATCACTGAGTGTGGCTTGCGATTTTGATCAGTTTGCTCACAACTATTCTTCCACTCTTCATTGTTGTGCTTCCCTCCTTAATTTGAATTTAAACTATAGATAACTGTTTGGCCATGTCACTTTGGATATCTTGACTATTCCCATGTCTCGCGGATCTATTGCCATTATTGGAGGTTGCCACGCCTTTGTTGATGGTTGGAGATCTTCACTGATTCCCTAATTTACCCCTTATAATCCACGTGTCAGGCTGTGATAAGACTATACAAAATATATAGCAACATTATCCTTTACACTAATATAGCCAATACTTAGTAATATTAGTAGATCAGTGCACTTTGCCCACGTCTTAGGACATGCATGGACTTTATTTATCTTGGAAGTGTAACCATCTTCAAGCAATGAAGCGTTGAACTTCATTAAATTCTTCCTTGTGCTCGAATATTAACTCCACTATCTATGTAAACGAAGGGACTAATACATCTCCAATGGCTAATCAAGCTCTCTCTTTCATTGATCAAGCATACGAGGAGGTTTTGGACAATGATGACCTATCTCGAAAGAATTTTCATGCATTTATTAGCCATATTTATCCTCCTCCATTTATAAAAGTCATGGAGGCTTTCATAGAACATGAGCCTTTAGAACAAACACTTGCCAAAATGGATCTTGAAAGTTCTTCATCTGTTCAAAAACCTTCTGCATGGGATGAGGTTGCCTCCTTTTTTACTGAAAATATTGGCTAGAATGCTTGGCCAACACCAACCCAACCACAAACAAGGGAGCAGATTCATCATAGATTTGTTGAATTCGATGACCCTACTGCAATTCCTCTCTCTTCACGCAGCTCTGTAGTTTATCCATATGTCCCTTTCGATCGTCTTCGCTGCCTCAAAGACAACTTGCTTTTGGCATGGTATACCTCTACCTTGCTGATGAAAATAGTGTGAAAGACCCTGCACCCCATTGAAGCTTTGGGAATCAGCCCCTCATTCTTAGCCAAGAAAGCAAAACTTTGCTCCTCTGACTAGTTAGAATGTGTGAATGAGCATCGGTTTCTACATTCTTTTGGAGGCTGCTGTCAAGTGGACCTGATGCTCTTTCATAGACTAAGATTTTACGACAATATCATTAATGTAGCACTCCAAGTACCCTCTAATGAGATCATGGAAAATGGTGTTCATTGCTCTTTGATATGTTGCTCCAGCATTCTTCAAGCCAAATGGCATTTTAACCCATTCGAAAGTCCCATTGTTCCCAGGACACCTAAAGGTTATCTTGTGAACATCCTTCTCTGTAATGCATATACCATCCATTATTGACAAAATCATGTGTCCTGCTAAACTATCTACTAGCAGATCTACTACAAGCATGGGGTACTCATCTTTTGAAGTTGCCAGGTTTAGATTTCTGAAGTCAATACAGACCCTCAATTTGCCATTCTTCTTAATCACAGGCACTATGTTGGACAACCATTTAACATACCTGGCTGTTTTGAGAAAGCCTGCCTTAAGGAGCCTAGCAATTTCCTCCTTCACATTTTGGATCAACTCAAGACTCATTTGCCTAGGCTTCTGCTTGTATAGTTTAAAATTTGACTTAACTGGAAGCCTATGTTCCACCAATAACCTATCCAATCCAGATAGATCATTGTAAGACCAAGAAAAACAATCCTTGTATTCCTTCAGAAGGGCCAATAACTGGTTCCTGGCTATAGGATCCAACCAGGAACTTATGTAGGTAGGTTGTTGCACTAATGCATCCCCTAGATTGATCTCTTCTAAAGGATCCTGCATCTGAGTGCTTACCACTGTTTCTCCTTCAACTTTTCTGGCTTCGAAACAACATTCTCGCCTTGATCTGTCACAACCTTTTCTGGCTCAACCACTTTACTTTCTTCTTCGTAGACAAAGTCTGTCCATAAGGTCTCTTCTTCCTGTATCTCCTGGACTTTAGTTTCAATGTCCAATGCACAATATTTGCTTAGAACCAATGGTTTGGACTTCTGTTGCTCATGTTTGCAACAACCATTCATTATGGCTTCCTTTTCTTCCTTTGAACCTTCTGGACTATTGCATTGATGTCCAATGTAAAGAACTTCACCAAAGCCAAAGGTCTGATTTTTTGATCCTCCTGTCTACAACCAAGCATTGTTGGTATCTTTGATGGTGTACTCATCATTTGCACTTTCTTGCACCAAGTGTTTCAGGTGTGCCAACTCCTCATTAGCCGTCATTTCGGCTGTCCCATCAGGCTTCCTCAGTATGCTCAGTGGAACCACCCCCTCAGTATACAACTTTACTTCTGCAAAGTCTGCACAAGTAATGAAGGGCTACGGGTCTGCATCTATTTCCTCTATCTCCCCACTGTTCAAGGCTATCATCACCTTTTGATGTAAAAATGAGGGCACACATTTGTTGGTGTGAATGCAATCTCCGCCAAGTAAGGCATTATATGTGGCATTACTGTCTATGACAAAAAAGGCAGTCATGTAATCCTTTGTTCCCACACTCAGATTAATGGGTAATATGCCTTGGGCCATTTGTTTGTCCATAACAAAACCAGCAATGGTCGTACTTGTTGGGATCAACCTAGGATTCCTCTTGTATAATTTTTTCAAAGATGAACGAGGAAGTAGATTTATTACTGTCCCATTATCTACTAGTACCCTATTCATCTTTACTCCATCAAAGTATGCCTTAATGTACAAGGGTTTCACATGCTAAGTCATTATTGATGTAGGAAATTCAAAGGGGTATGATAGGTCAACTATACTTATCTCTTCACTTTCTTCCTCAGTTCCCATAGACCTGGTTACTTCAGACTCACACTAAACTATGCTGGCTTCTGAGTCTTCGCTGGAAACTTCTATGGGGTCATCCTCCTGCCCTTCCTGATTTCCTTCTTTTGCTTGGAATTCTTGAGGCAATACATACACCATATTGATTGGTACTGGAGAGAATGAGCCAAACTGCACCATTGGCTATATTTGCTCTCCTTCTGCATTAACCAGACCAGATGGTTAGGAAGCATCTTCCATACTACATTCTGGAACCTCTGAACTGGCAAGCTCCTTAACAGGAGCCTGTTGTTGATCTACCTTGAACACAGACACTGACTATTTAGCCATGAAAGCTTCAAACATATCTTCCTTGGCCAATACTTGTTGTTGGCCTGGTTCAGTTTTCTCACCTGTCTCAGTGTCCTCATTACTCTCCATTAAAGCCTTTTTGAGGCCTGCCAAACTTGATTGTTCTTTCAATTTTAGCTCAGTATGAACTTTGGCCACCTTCTCTCTGTTAGCACTTCTATTGAGCTTGGGAATAGGCTTTGAAGCTTCCCCCATTTGACCTCTTTGATTGCACTAAGGAGGTGCCCTCACTAGCTTCCCTGAGATCCTTCTAGTACTGAGTGAACCTTCGTTGGATCTTTCTCCTTTGAGATTTAGAAATGACATGAACCATTTTTGGTTCCTTTGTTTTAGGATTTTTAAGTAAACCCAATTGTTTTGGGCCACCAAAGGAGGCTTAATCATTCTTTCATTGCTTCCGAAGGCCTTGCCTTGGGTTGGTATCAGCTTAGGCTTGTTCTGCATGAAAAACCAATCTGGTACTCCTGGTACCCATAAACCCACCATGTCGGCTGGGCCTACTGCTCTTGTCCTTGAAGGCCAATCATTGGCGGTTGTAGGGCCTGTTGCTTTTGTCTTCAAAGGCCAATCATTGGTCTTCATTCCCTGTTTTAAACCTGTAACGCCTCGAAATAATTACTATAATTCGACCCAACACAATATACATAAGACAACGTAATCAAAATAATAAACTTCCATTAACCTGAATCGTTATACAAAAGTGACACATGTGATATACATTCATAAATTGTTCATCGTGAATCTACAGGATATGTTACAAGTAGTAAAGAGAAATGAAAATTAAACAGATAATTATATGCCCTAAAGGCTTATATCTTTCTAAATCATTGCTTGATTACAACAAAACAGAGTCTAACTCTATACAATTTAAGCCCTTGGCTATACAAATAAGTACAAAAGGTGAAGCTCGTGCTCCAAACTCCTTCTGAGGCATATCATCAACATCTGAAAATGATTTTTCTCACATAGGGTGAGCCAAAGCCTAATAGGAACAACCTAATACAATATATGAGTTTTAACGAAAGTATAAGTAAAATGTGCATTTACAAGGCCAGTGATAAAACATTCATTTTCTATATAATCATAAAGTGCCAAAATTCACATCTCAATCCCTTTTTCCTTCTCGTCAATTCAAGTTAATTCATTTCATCTTAATTCATGAGCCAGTTTTATTATATTTCAGACGACCCATCTGAGACTACAAACACAATTATCACACAAACACTTCAATCTACCATTTTAAGAAAATTTCGTCTGTGGGATCGGCATCCATGTATATACGCGATTTTGGGACTTTCACTCAAGACATACATGCCAACTTAATTCAATGGAATCGATCCCTTATCTCCTCCCAAACATATAGTACATCCCCTTCCTCCTCCCAACCAATTATACATATACAATGTATTTAAAATATAGCCATATTCAATAACAACCCACGAGAGATTAGTTTGAATTCACCTAATTCTCATGCAATTCTACATCAATCATAGCTATTCTTTACCAATAGCCCAATACAGATATTTCTAGACATATATTCAATCTCAAGACATATAATTTATTCAAATTTCCAAAAGTGTGAGGTAATGCATATCCAATTCCACCATTTACATCAACATTCATCCAATATCATATTTATAATATCAATTTCATTTATTTGTACAAAATAAATATTTGAACTATTTTAGGTTAACTTCCTTCTTTCCCAAATGTCAACCCAAATGCCAAAATCAATAATTGTGACACAATATAACCTCATTTTCAAAACCCATGACCATTTATATCACATTCACTAGAAACCCCTCTTTTAATTTTATATCCCAAACCCTTGTCCAAAATACTCTCAAAACCCACCATTGTTAAACAACCACCAATAACTAAGTTAAAAACCATAAGAAGGTGTAGAAAATCCCTACCTTAAGGTTAGAAGACCAAAGAGAGATATGGAGAAACTTTAAGGACACCGAAACCAAGCTTTAATTGGATCAAAACGTAGCCCTTGAGATACTCTAACTTTTTAACAAAGGCAAGTGGGTAAAGATATCACTAGAACTAGGTGAAAATGTAGAGAGAGTGTGTGTTTTAGAGAAAGGGTTCCGATCTAGGGTTTTGGTGGAAAAAGATGTGAAAGAGTGATGTAAAAAGGTGCTACTGCGAACTGATATACGCATAGTCCGCTCGAGCACAGGAAGTGACGCACAAGCGTCAAACACAATAAGTTGTTCCACTCAAGCACAAGAAGTGCCCGCTCATGCGCCAAGACACAATGAAAAAAGACGCTCACCGCTCGAGCGTAGAAAACATGCATCCAGTAGTTTTGCAGGCAACAGACCAACCACTCGAGCACAGAAAGACCTGCTCGAGCGTAGGATACACTCTTCCAGTAGTTTTGCAGACCTGCAAAAGTACTGAGAGTTTGCAAAGCTTGCTCGAGCGCAAGAAGTGCCGCTCGAGAGGAGGAGCAAAAATCTGGACAACAAGAGTTTGGAAATCAAGCAACCAACCTGTCCCAAACACAACTACAATAATCCAAAAGACAAACTTAAAGGAAAACAAGGGGAAAAGAGATGAACAATAACACTAAACCACGAAACCCAAGTCCGGAATACATTAAAGGTCGGGTCAAAACCAAAATCGCTATAATTTCTTCTTCTTAAAGAATATCGTCCCCGAAATTTCAAATTAAGTTAAAATCATTATTAAACTATTTATAATAGTGATAATCTATCAATTTCAATGCCATTACCCACTCTCCAGTTATCCATTTTCATCAACAAGATAAATTGATTCTCAGCATTGAATATACAATTCATATTTTCTTAAAACATATGATGTGTTTGTAATAAACTCATGTTTCCAAAACGTAAACAACATATATAATGCTTCCACCTTTTCAAAACATATACAATGTTCTCATATTCTATTAATTATAATCACAATACAATACATGTTCAAACATCAACAAATAAGTCCGGATACTTCTTGCGGACTTCCAACTCACGTTCCCAAGTTGCTTTCTCAACCCCGTGACGTTTCCACAAAACCTTCACCAAGGGAATTGTTTTGCCTCGCAAGACTTGGTCCCACTTATCTAAGACTCTCACCGATCTCTCCTCATACGAGGCATCCTTATCAACCTCTAAGTCGGTCCAATCCAATGCGTACGACGGATCCGACTCATACTTCCGAAGCATGCTAATATGAAATACATCATGAATCCCGAAAGTTGAGGCGGTAACGCTAAGCAGTAAGCTACCCCCCCTCCCCCCCCCCGGGATTCGCTCAAGGATCTTAAAAGGCCCAATAAATAAAGGGGACAACTTCCTACTCTTCCCAAATCTCATCAAATCCCGCCTAGGTGATATCTTTAAAACGACATGGTCTCTCGCCTAAAAAAAAAAGGGTCTCCTCCTACGGTTGGCATAACTTTTCTGGTGACTCTGAGCTGTAACTAACCGTTTACGGATAAATGCCACTTTCTCCATCATTTCCTGAACCAACTCCGGCCCCGACAAAGGTGCATCACCCATCTCAGCTCAGCACACTGGAGATCTACACGGTCGGCCATGCAAGGCCTTAAATGGTGCCATGCCAATACTCGATTGGAAACTATTATTATAGGCAAACTCCACTAAGGGAAAATGCCTCTCCCAAGACCGCTTGAAGTCAAGGACACAACCCCGAAGCATATCCTCAAGGATCTGAATAGTACGCTTGGGCTGCCCCGTCAGTCTGAGGGTGATACGCGGTGCTAAAAGTCAATTTAGTGCGAAGGCACTCTGCAAGCTCTGCCACAACCGAGCTATAAAACGTGGATCTCTATCCGAAACAATCGTTACAGGGACCCTGTGCAACCTCACTATGTCCCTGATGTAAAGGTCGGCAAGATAGTCTACCGAGTCACTCACACGTATAAATAAAAAGTGCGCCGACTTGGTCAACCGGTCAACTACCACCCAAATGGCATCACTACCTCGTTGAGTCCTCGGGAGGCCCACAACAAAATCCATTGTGACATGCTCCCACTTCCACTCGTCCATAGGCAAGGGTTGTAACAAACCCGCTGGCCTCTGATGCTCGGCCTTCATGTGCTGACAAGTAAGGCACCTCTATACAAATACGGCTACATCCTTCTTCATACCTCTCCACAAAAATTGGCGATTAAGGTTGTGATACATCTTTGTGCCTCCCGGATGCACCGCAAGGCGTGAATGGTGAAACTCTCGAAGTACTTCCTCCCGGTAAGACTCCAGTACAAACAAACAGTCACGGTATCTCACACTCAAGTCGAGATAAACATTCAAGCCCTTCTCTACCTTTCCACTGGAGATCTTTTCCCGGAGGGATTCCATCTCAAGGTCACCCTTTTGTGCTTCTAACACTCGATTCACAAGTGAGGTTTGTGCAACTACCATAAACAACGCTGCAATCTCAACGGACTCGCCAAGATGCTAGTCAAATTCACTAAGGGAACCCAGCATCTCCCATTCTCGGATGGCGATACAAGCTACGCTACTAATATATTTCCTATCAAGGCATCGGCCACAACATTGGCCTTCCCCGGGTGATAATTTAACTTAAAATCATAGTTCTCTATGAACTCCGTCCACCTCCTCTGCCTCAAGTTCAAGTCCTTCTGGGTAAACAGATACTTCAAACTCTTGTGATCCAAAAACACCTCAAATTTCTCTCCATACAAATAGTGCCTCCAAATCTTTGAGGCAAAGATCACCGCCGCTAACTCTAGGTCGTGAGTAGGGTAGTTTCTCTCATGGGTTTTCAACTGCCGTGAGCCATAGGCTACTACCTTCCTCTCTTGCATCCATACATAACCCAAACATTCCCATGAGGCATTACAATAAACTGAATAGCTTAAACCCCTCTCCGAAACAATCAGAATTGGAGCATTAGTAAGTCCAATCTTAAGTTCTTGGAACGACTTCTCGCAAGTCGCATTCCAAACAAACTTAACTCCCTTCCTCACCAGTCTAGTCAATGGTGATGCTGGCCTAGAGAAATCCTTCACAAACCGACGGTAATACCCAGCAAATCCCAAGAAACTACGGATCTCAAAAGGCATTCTTAGGTTGTTCCCAATCTTGCACTGCCTCTATATTGGATGAATCTACAGTCACTTCTTCCCCGGATACCACATGCCTAAGAGCTTAACCTCTCTCAGCCAGAATTCACATTTCCCAAACTTAGCCTATAGCTTATGGGCTCTAAGCAACTCAAGTACTACTCGTAAGTGTTCCTCGTGCTCCTCCTCAAAGGGTGAGGAAATCAAGATGTCATCCACAAAGACGACCACAAAACGGTCCAAGAACTCACGGAAGATCCAGTTCATCAAATCCATAAATACAACCAGTGCATTGGTTAGCCAAAAGGGCATCACTAGAAACTCGTAATGACCATACTGCGTACGGAATGCCATCTTCGAAATATCCACCTCCCTCACTCTCAAATGGTGATAACCCGATCTCAGGTCTATCTTAGAGAAACAGCAAGACCCCTTCAACTAATCAAACAAATCATCTATATGAGGCAGTGGGTACTTGTTCTTAACAGTTACCCGATTCAACTTCCGATAATCAATATAAAGTCGCAACGCTCCATCTTTCTTTTTAGCAAAAAGAGCCAGTGCTCCCCAAGAAGACATACTAGGGCGAATAAAACCCTTATTTAATAACTTCTGGAGTTGAATCTTCAACTCACTCAACTCGGCAAGTGCGAACCTATACGGTGCCATAGAAATCGGTGCTGTACCAGGCACTAGATCAATAGAGAACTCGATCTCTCGATGAAGTGGAAAATTAGTAAGGTCCTCTGGAAAAACGTCCGGGTATTCACAAACCACCCTTGGCAACTCAACTTGGACTTCATCACACTCATCACTCAAGAAATTTGCCAGAAGACAGCTAAGTTCACTCTGCCCATGCGGGTCATATACTGGTGATAAGAACCTATTCAAAATGAAAACAATCACCGCTCAAGGTACATACAGTAACCCTCTGGTGGTAGCAATCTATAACAGTTCGGTGTGATGACAGCCAGTCCATACCCAAAATAACATCGAAGCTAGATATGTCAATCAATACAAATGAAAAGAAAGTTGGCAACCAGAGACCTCTGTATCACAACCCCGATCCCTCTGTTTTAAAATCATCTCCCCACCAATAGGTGACTTTACACAGATTGAAGATGCTAATTGAGCCAACTCTAACCCCAAAACCGATGCAAATGCAGATGAAATAAATGAATGGGATGCACCTGTATCAATCAACACATTAGCAACTGAATTGAAAAAAAAGAAGGTACCTCTCACAACTGAAGGCGTTGGTACAAGATCTGGCGCGATAACAACATATACGCGCCCTGTAGGCCTCTGATCTACATGCTCAGCTCTCGGAGCATAGGCCTATTGCACTGACTGAGCCGAAGAGGCTCCTTGATTGGTCCTCGTGGCCTATACTGAATGCGTTGGCTGGTGACTCTGTGTTTGTCTCAAACCAGACGCACCAGGTGTGCCACCCAACTGTGGGCAAAACCTTTTCATGTGCCCCACCTACCCACACTGATAACAAGTGAGCGACTGGCCTCTCCATTGGCCCTAGCTCTAAGAACGAGCCAAAGATGATGCTGTTCACAGCCCTCCTCCTCTTTGCGGACAAGCTAGAGACTTATGGCCCAACTGACCACACTTAAAACAAGTAAAATCTCCGTGGCCACCCCTCTTAGAATCGGAACTCAATACTGGAAAGATGGATCTAGATTGAACTCCCTGGGACGACTAGGGATTAGAACCCCTTCTGCCTCCTGCTGTCCCCTTGATTATCCTAACTCCTCCTAGAGCCCCTCATTCTCTCATCCTCCATCTACATAATGGTCTCAAGATGGGCTGCCACCTCCACAAGGAGCTGTAGACACCCCATTTTTGACCGTCCTCAAGACTTGGACGTCACCGTTGGAACACTCGGTGATTATCCATGCTTGTGTTCGTTTGGAGTTCCCGGAGTTCTCGACTCGCACGCCTTGCCTCAGGACCTCCGAACTCGACCGTTTTGTGTCTGGTTTTGCACCAAACACTTGTGTTTTGCCTTGGAAGGGCAGGGAATGCCTTGTGAGGCATCCCCACACACCACCGGCTGTGGCTAGAGGCCACCGGCTGGCTGGTGTAGCCACCGGCACTTTATTGTGCCGACCGGCACTCTTTTGTGCCGACCGACACTGAGTTTTGCCAAAATTGCACTCTTTGCCGGCCGGACACTGTGCAGTTGCTTTATGAGATATTTTCAGACAGCTGTATAGTTTTGGTTCCCCTCCATACACGTGTATGGAGGGATGACCCTCTTAGTTAGCTTAGCTTGTAAGCTTTGCAAGCTTTGCTTGCCTATAAGAGGACCACTCCTCTTCTTGGCTTAGGGTTACAAAATTTTAGACATTTTAGACAGACCAAGCTCTGGTTTTTAGGGTTAGGATAGATACACATCCTATCTCTCTTCTTCCCTCTTGTTTTGTACACTAGGTGTTTGTGTCATACTTTTGCTCACCAACACCTAGTGTTTCACCTTCCTTGAGTTCTTGAGGGTCCAGAGGTTTGTTTTGGAGCTTTGGAGCTGGTTTGGTGCTCAAGGAAGCCAACACATCATCTTTGTTGAAGAGGCTCCAAGGGTTCTGCAGGCATTCAGTGCCGGCCGGCACTATTTAGTGCCGACTGGCAGTCAACAAACAGCCGATGGCTTCTTTTTGTGCCGGTGGCCTCCTCCTTCAGCTGGTGGTGTCCTACCCCAGCCGGTGGTGATCCCCAGTGCCCTGAGAGGCACTCCTGGGACTTTGGCAATTTTCTGAGGAGGAGAGCAGAGGAAACAGAGGCAATCCGTGCATGGCAGTGCGGTTCCGAGCCAGTCCCGAGCGCATGCTGCATTTGGCCCTCATCCCGAGGCGGTTTACTGTTCAATTAGATTAATTAATTTATCTGATTAATTTAGTTAATTTGTAATAATTAATTAGCTTGCGTAGTTAATTAAATTGTATATTCTTTCGGTCCCTCCGAGTGAGGGCGTATCTGTAATAAGTGTGTGTGAGTGGATGTATGTCTTCCAATCCCCACTTCTTTCTTCCCTTTTATTTACCTGCTTACGATGGTAGATTAGGGCATATTTATTTTAGCATACCTTATGCTATGCATGCGTGCATTCATGCATTTGTTCACATACATCGGGCTCGGCACATCACGCTAACCGCATTGTATTTTCAATTCCAAATTGAATACGTGCATCGAATAAAGTGCATTTCACATGCCATTTTTAGGGTTAGCCGAGCCTATCCCAATTACATGTTGTATGCGATGCATTAGACACTCTAACATAAACTAGGGCATGCATGTTTGCTAACTAGTTTATTGTTTTGGCACGGAGTACGATGTAAGTATTTTTGCTTTAGCATACCGCATGCGTGTGAATGCTAACATGACAGTATGCTTACCATGCGGCTAAGTGCTTATGTGAGATAAACTGTTTGAATGCCTGTGGGTGGAGGTTAGATTGCCTGAGTTGGGAAAACTCGTTGAAATCCGTATTTTAGCCTACTTGCGAGTAGCAAATTCCAATGCATTTTCAAAACCAACGGATATGCAATGTTTATTCCCAAATTAGTCAATCTAGTCTATACTTGTTTGCTGCGCGCATAACATACTAATTCTAGGTTAATAATTGGAATAAGAGCATGTAATGTTTTCAAAAACGGATATCACGGTTAGTAGAGGCCGGTCTTCGGACCGGGCGAAAGGGGGTGCTCATAGCTGACCTTCCCCGATCGTACCCAAGCTCCCGAGCCAAGACCACTTTGGTGATGACGGACATGTGGCCTTCGGCACCGAGTCAGGGTTTCCTAAATTTCCCATTTTAAAATATTTAGGTGGCGACTCTGTAATCTGGCAAAGCAGTCCATGTTTGGCACTACTTTTCAAAAATCTGTTTTTCTCAAAACGATTTGCCAGAGTTGGACTCTTTGGTTCAGATTTGGAACCGCAACACAACAAAAAAAGAGAGTCCGAACTGTAGCGCGGGGTCCCACGCGGACGTGTTACAGTTTCTGGCGACTCTGCTGGGGATTTTAGAGAGCTTGACTCGAACTCGTGATATCCTGTTTTGACTATGTTTGTGTGTTTCTTTGCATTGCATTTGCATTGGTGCGCCTAGGACACCGTGTTGGCCATCTGCTATTCCTGAGCGGTTTACTGGAGGCTTGCCTTGTCAAGGCATGACCATAAGGCTGACCGGTTGCGGGCTCTGCCAGTATGGGAACACAAACCCCGGTTTTACTGGGGCACCCTCTTTTGACCATTCGACCTAGTGCATATTCGGAATCCGTAGTGACCATTCTAAACTAGGACAGGTTGCTTACCCGATATAGGTTGTTTGAAACCGCTGCGTGCGTAGTAAAACCATAGCTCCTGACGAAATAGGACAGGGAAATCCTACCCCAATATAGGGGTGTTTTGGCTCTCATTTATCTGCTATGTGCTTCTAGAGTGTATCTTTGCAGGAAAGTACATGTCAGCTTGCAAGTTTGAGTATCCGGCCCGAGGGGCACCAGTATCAGTGTTGTTGAGGAACCAGTTATATCTGCGGGTATCAGTTCAGTTCTGGGAACAGTGATTCTGGGGAACAGTAATCAGTAGTAGAGATCAGTTGTTTGACTGCGTCTGTGTTTGATCTGTTTTGGGCTGAAGTGCTGTCCGTTTTTTCCTTTCAGTTCAGAGAGTTCAGAAAGTCGATACAGAATAGCCAGTGTTTCCCCTTGCCGAGGCAGGACTAGGGATGACGCAAAGTTCAGAAGAAATAGTGGTTATGACAGCCGCGTTGGATCAAGGGATCACCCTACAGAGTGAGGCCGGCGTAGATATGCCGCATCCTCCTAGGTCGCCCGCTACACACCCAATCTGGGCCCCCCAGTTCTATCAGGCTCGCGAGCCCACTACATTCGAGTTAATGGGGATGATAGGTGATCTCCAAAGATCTGTGGCAGATCTCGCTTACGGGATGTCAGCCTCGCCACCGGTTGCACCGTATGCCGGAAATTTTGAGCCCCAAGAGCCCCCGCTGCTGGGGCGGATTGTGATCGAGCTTAATCAGCCGGAGATGGCCTCCACATACAACAGTGATGTACCAGTACCAACCCAAACCTCTCATCAGGCTGAGGCCAGAGGTAAAAATGTGGCAAAGGCAGACGCCGACCCCATGGGACAGCTGCTGTGGGCAGTCGAGGCTTTGAAAGCCGGGGGAATGAGCAAACAACAGGTATCCGCGATTGTAACCAAAATTGTGGATGATGTTTTCCCCACTCTACCTGAGGGTAGTTCAAATCAGTCAGAAAACCGGGACAGGCCCCGTCATGCCAGGGTAGCTCCTCTCATTCCCAACCCTACACCGGGGAAGGATAAGAAATCCAAGCCCGCACCTGCCGATCCGTTCGCTAGTGCATCCAGCAAGAACACTCAGAATTCCAAGTACCAGCCCCGAGGGCATAGGGTCTTTCATGCTCTCTACATGCCGCTGTCCAGGGCGCTTCTCATTTTGGCCAAGAAGGGGCATCTTACACCTTTGGAGCCGCGACCTCTGCCGAAGAACCTCCCAGCAGGCCACGATGCTACACAGTACTGTGCGTACCACCAGCAATCTGGCCACTCCACCGATAACTGCTTTCGCCTCCGCCACGAGGTGCAGGATCTGATTGACAACGAGGTTATCCTCCCACCCACCTCAGCTAAATCAGTCACTACCCAGTTGTTGGATTTTGAGGACACCGATACTGCGAGTATGTAATTGGGATTCAACCGCCTGCGGGCAGCGCCTCGAGTTTTTGATGTGGCGTCTGGCACGCATTTTTGAGCATCCGCGAATGCTACTTTTGTAAATCCTGGCTTGGGTGTCGAGTCAGCCTTTTGTTCTGTTTTGAGTCTGTCTCTCTGTCCTGAGTCAGTCCTTTTTGCTTAAGGGTCTGTCTTGTTGTAACGAGTTAGTCCCTCTTTTGTATAGAATACCAGGTGACTCCGGGGTTGTTGCCTCAAGCACCGTTTTGTTTTGTAATTACTTCTTTTTGCTTTCTTTTTGGGTCTACCTCTGCTGTGGAGCTAGTTTACATCCGGGGAACCTGAATGAAACAGCCGCAGCTATCGTGTTCCCGTACTATCTGTGTTGGGCTAGTTGTGCCAGAGAATTCGAATGGGGTGACAGCGCATTCCGCCCGCCCTTGTGTGCCCTGATAATTATTGCTTTGACCTAAGTTTTTTAAAAAAACCTTTTTGAACACTGCGGTGATAAAAACGAAGAGGAAGGAATTCCTCGGGATTTGCAAAACTTTGATCAAGTTGAAAGAAAGAGAGGCATGCTAAGCCCTTAATGATCGAAATCATGCTTGTCAGCGTGAGTACTGAGAAGGACCCTAGCTTGATCCAGACTGGTTCCACACTGTCTTCGGCGCGAGCGATTCGTCGCCTTCTTAAAAACTTTCGAAAACAAAATGTTTTGCGCAGTCCTGCGAAGACCTGTGTGGAATCGCTCTTGAGATTATGCAGCTTAGGATCGCTCTCAGCCTCGAGACTCGACCCCTCATTTTCAAACCTTGGACCAGCATCCAGAATGTTCAATAATTAGCTATCAATGCAAGGCCCGTGTGGCCAGACTCGAAGCAGCCCTCGATCAAGGGGCACCGAAATCGGAGCAAAAGACTAGAGTTCACCAGGAGAAGTTGGCACAGCAACCGTGATTGATTCTCCTGCGAAGTACTGCAACGGTCATTCTCCCGAAAAAGGGGAGGCTTCGATTTCGAAAACCATTTGGCATGGACTTGCTACGCTTTTACCCTTTGAGAGGCTCGCTGGGCTGAAAACCCGGAAGGGCGACCCAGGCAAAAGTAAGAGCAAAAGAAAAATACAAAAAAAATCATCAATCAAAAAACCAAAAAATAAGAAAAAAGAAGAAAAAAAGAAAAAAATGCAAAAGAAAAAAATGAAAAAGAAAGAAAAGAAGCTCGCAAGGTCGAAAACCCGCATTGGGCGCCTTGGCAAAAGTAAGAGCCTAAAAATAGTGAAGGTTAAAATACCTGAGAGTACCTTAACCGGAACTACGTAAGGCTTGATTCCCATGTTTTGGGATACGTAGGCAACTTCATCCTGAAGTCCAGCCCTTAACGCTTTCATAGCGTCTCAGTCCATGTAATGGTTTTGATTACTTATGCTTCCTCCGAATCCGATGTCTCGGTTGCAACAACTGGAGCTGCGTGATCAACTTCCTCCTGAAGTCCAACCACCAATGCTTTCAAGGTGACTGTGTCCATATATTGTTTGTGGCCGCCTTCGTCCTCTCCGTGCATGAGAATTCGGTTGCGATCAATCATCGATGAGCATGCCGCGGCATCGTCCAAGCAAGGGGCAACTTTCCGTTGCCTCATATCGCCATAAAGTTGCCCTGAGTTGCCGCCCAAACTAGGGGCAACTTTCCGTTGCCCTCTTCCCCCCCTTCAAGCAAGGGGCAATTTTCCCAAATTGCCTCCGATCCGAGGTTGCGTATCTCGAGGGTAGGTTCTGTGCTTGTTGAGCATTGACTGTTCGCGAAAATAGTTTTTGAAAATTTTTACTGAGGTTGACTATTTTCTCGAAAACTATTCTATTTTCCAAAATTGGACCATGTTTGGACCCAAAAGGAAAACTTTCAGTGCTTACAGCCTGACTTGCATGATTTTCAAATCAAAAATTGAACAAGCATGTTAATCTGACGTTCATTTTGATCAAAACTGTTTTAGAAAGAAAACAAAAAATGGTCAAAGTAATGAACTAGGGGCACAGTTTGAGCCAGGTGTTCTGTCTCTCCCTTGTCATCAACGCGCCTGCCAGGAAAGCACTTTATCTATCAGAAGAAATAGCCGTGAGCTAGCTGTATTCGGCATGAATCCGCCGCTTCCTGTTCATCCATCAATCACCCTAGGGAGGGATGAAAAATGAGAGAATAAAGAATAGAGAGGTGTAAGTCGAGAGAAAAGTGAGCAAGAGGGTTTTGAGAGAAAAACCGAGCTTGAGGGCCGAGTGGCGTGAGAATCACACAAATCAGAAAGGGTGGGAAACCTGCCCGGAGGAATTGGCTCCTCAAGGTCTTTTGTTTTCAAGCACGTCTGTGTGTCGTGTCCTTTGATTTGTCGGTCTCAATTTAGCTTTGAGTCTTTTCCGAGTGTATCTCGTTGTGTTTAGGTCGTGTGCCTTTTATTTTCTTCACTTGAGTCCTTTCCACTGTGTTCAGTTGTAGGCTCGATACCCCGGTTGTGAAATCCCTTTTCCAAAGTCAATCGTTTGTGCTCAGAATGCTGTGCCATTCTCTACATTTATGCGAGGCAAGAGAAGAAAAGGAAATTTTGGGACATCCGAATGTGTTTCAACTTCAACTGTCTCAGTTTTGGTGATCCGTCTTGTCAGATTGGGCCAATTGTTCAAAGTTTGCCGTGTGCAGAATGGACCGGATATTGTATTATGAGCTGTGTGCAGATTAATCCCCAGCAGAATATGGGCTATTTGTTCAGTTTGAGCAGTGATTTGTCTGGGTTGTTTGCTGTTAGTTGGTTGGTTATCCGAATATTACAGTGCAAGTGCTCAATTTTCAGACAACAAATCGTAATCATTTACATTTGAGGTGTAATATGATGCAGTGCAATGCAAAGTACGAGGTATGTAAATAAAATACTTTTCAGATAAAAGTTTGTTTCATATCATCGTCTTTTCAAATACAAAGTTTTGAAGAAAGCAAAATCTGCCTGTGGCAGTACAAAGTACTCTATCTACTAAAAAGAGAAAAGTACAAGAAAAGAAATAAAGAAGAAAAGCAGCGAAAAATCATCATCAGCAGCAACCTCACGCCTGAGGATCTGTCCTGGCCCTCTTCCTGGGCAGAAGCCCAGGAGCATCGTCGGAAGCATCGCTGTCAGAGCCCGAGCCCGAGCTATCCCCGGCCTCCTCCTCGGACGACTCCGCCTCCATCTCTGACTCGCCATCACCTGGAACTGGTGCTCGCGAGCTGCTCCCGACATGAGCGTGTCTCCCTCTGGTACGAGGGAATATCCTGCCATCCCGAGTAGAAAGGGGAGGCCCAGCCGGAGGAGCGCCGCCCACTGGCGGAATCGGAAAGGGAGGCTGAAAAATACGAAAAGCAAATGCATCAGAAAGCTGTGAGCAGTATATCAGAATGCAGTGTATAAGTACAGTATGTGAATGCCGTGAGCAGTTAATCAGTACAGAGTGCAGTGTATGAGTACAGTGTGAATGCCGTGAGCAGTTAATCAGTGCAGAATGTAGTGTATGAGTACAGTGTGTGAATGCCGTGAGCAGTTTATCAGATTTTGTGTAGTGCATCAGTATGTATGGAACAGAGTATGGTTTGAGACTGTGGTCAGAAGAACGTACCAGAAGACTGTAGGCGGCCATGACATCGAGGGTCCGCTGCAGCATCTCCATCAGGGAGGCACACAGCTCCACCGACTGCCGTGTGTACTCGGAGGAAGCCTGCAAAAGTATCGGATGCATTAGTATTCTGCGGAATATCAAATAAACTGAAATGGAATGACAATGCAAGATGCAAAGTAAAGTGGTACATACCGGAGGCAAGTCAGGAATGCCAGCCAACTCATGACTAGCCGGAGGAGGAGCAAAAGGGATCTGGTAGGTCTCCCCACTCTGCCCCCTGTATGTCAGCATGGTAGGCAGAGCGGGCCAGCCCGTCCCTCGTCCCCTCTGCACTCCCCTCCTGCCGCGAGCTCGAGCTCTCTGTGACGATCCCGCTCCTGCTCCCACCTCTGCTCTAGCCGCCGGCGCCGCAGGTCTCTCTGGCTCAGCTCGGGAGCCCCCGCTCAGAGGCCGCATAAGGAAGGTCCGGACGTACTCCGAGTAGTCGCCCTCGCCCCTATAGCCGTCCTCGTCCCAGCCAAGGGTGTAGTCCTCCATCTGCTGCAGAGAAAACCTCTTGGTGTCCCTCATGTGCTCAGGAGGGTGAACCGGGACTATCTGCTCTGGCAACCCTAGGGTCTGGCGTAGGAAACGCTCACCCAGGTACCAAGCCCGATAGACCGGGCCCTCCAGCAAAATCCGGTAGCGAGAGGTCTCCTCCGCACCGGCAAACCGATCCTGAATATCTGCCGGCACCGCAGCCCACGGCCGCCAGGTGACCTGAATTGAAACAGTTGGTTATTTGCCGGTTATCAAAATACACAAATGCAAAGCAAAGTTTGAATGACCTGTAAGTAAAACATACCTCGGCAGAGGTGATGGTGTCGAAGAATCGACGGAAGAAGCTGAAGGTATCGCGAGGCCGCCGTGTGCACCTCCCGTCATAACGGCGTGAGAAGGGGATGACCAGAGGAGTCTCCGTCTCCGGTACTGGCTCTAGCCTGGGAAAGTAAGCATAGACCCACAACTGCAAAACAGATGTCAGTATGATCATCAGATAAAGCAAAAATGAAGAATAAAGCAGAAATAGCAGAGCCGTGTGTTGTGCAGTGTATTGAGCAGAGTGTGTGTGTGCGCCGTGTGTACAGTATACAGTCAGTGTAAAGCAGAGTATGTGTGTGCCGTGTGTACAGTATACAGTCAGCTCGAAACAGACTACAGTGTGTGCAGTGCAGAGTACAGAAAATGTAAAGCAGAAATATAAAGAAGAGAAGAAGACATACCTCCCAAGCTCGCCAGTAGCCCCCGAGCAACTGCCCGCTGCCACGGGAGACGGAGCTCATGTAGCCGTAGAGGGTGGCCAGAGCCGCGCCACCCCAGTCAAAGCGCAAAATATCTCTGACATCTACCAGTGCGCTGAGAAGATAGAGGGGCACTGTGTTCGCCCGGTCGGCGAAGAGGGTCATCCCGAACATGAACATAAGGAAGCCGCGTGCGTATCTCTCCACGGCCTCCTGAGTCATCGGGGCTGCGTCGATGAGGATGGGCTGGACCCTAAACTGAACCTCGAACCAGGAATACCTGACAAAGCCAGGACGCGCCAGAGGCGGTGCCTCGCCAAGCAAGTAGACCTGGGCCGCGGTCCACTCATCCATGTCAATGTCGAAGGGGATCGGATCACCCTCTACCCCGATGCCGGTAAGCATCGCGAAGTCGTAAGGGGTCATCGTCATGTCCCCTGCCACCGACAAGTGGAATGAATCAGTGGTGTCCCACCACCTCTCTGCCAGAGCGGCAAGGAGAGGTCTGCAGGCGGAGAGCCTGGAAAGTCCCCTACAAAATGCGCCGAAGCCGGCCCGATCGACGATCTGATGGACTGCGTCAGGTAGCTCGGCATACCACTCTCGAGCGACGGTATTCCCATACCCGCGGATGGTATGGGAACCTCCCTGTTTACAAACAAACAGTTGCGAATCAATATGAAATGTACAGTTTCGAAGAAACAGTTAAAGTCAGTACAAATCTAGCATGCGTGCAAGTCTTTCAGATTCAAACAGAAACCGGGTACCGATGTGCTTACAGTAAACTACGGCGCGTGATGCGTCAGTGTGTTTTGAGTGGTCCAGTGTAAACTTGGTGCACGTGTGCACGTTTTTCAGATGCAAGCAAATGTCAGGTTTCAATGCACCAGTAGGTGGACTACGGCCTGTGATGTGTCAGTACTCCCATGGGGATCAGTGTAAACATAGCATGTATGCGTGTTTTTCAAAGTTCAAACGGATGCCGGGTCCCGGTATGTTTCAGTGGATTGCCAACGTGTGATGCGTCTGCGTGTTTGTGTGATTCAGTGCAAGTCTAGCATGCGTGCGAGTTTTCAGATTCAAATAAGCAACGGGTGTCGGTGAGTTCATGTCAAAAGTGCAATGTGTGCCGTGTGTTTGGGTGATTCAGGCTAGTGCAATGTGTGTGCATGTGTGTCGGTCCTAAGCAGATATCAGTTGTGAGGTTGTCTACAATCAACTACAGCGCACAGTGTATCAGATCTAAAGCAGTTAAGGAATGTAATCAGCTATGGCAGTTGACAGTTAAAGGTCCTACATTGCAGAAAATAAAGTAGATCAAGATGTTACCTCGGAAGCGCCGAAGGACAAGTGAGAGGCCGGCTCGCGCAGGAGAAGCTCCGGGTCCAGCGCTCGGTCGAAGCCGCGGAAGTGGCGAAGTCCATCGGGTGGTAGAATGTGAATAGCCGGCCGGTAGGTCACCGGATCAAATGGGCGCTCGCTCAATGGGAGAAGCTCAACCCCGGGATCCATCTCGTGATCCGGGGGAGTCCCGACATGTGGAATGTCGTCAGCCATGGCAATGGGGATGAGAAAATAGCCGGAAAAGGAAAACCGAGCAAGAATACGAAAGGTCAACCGAAAAGGTCAACCCCGAGCGGGCCGAAAATGGTTGGAAAGGCCGGGAGATGAAAATACACGGAAGTGTAGAGGAAATCGAGGGGAACAAGTCCCGAAAAGGCGGAAATAGCAAAGGAGATCCCGAAATGAAGTTTTGATCGGGTGGAAATGTCCGAAACGCGAAGAATATCGCGAATCCGACGGTAAAACGAGCGTGAAACGCGAGGAAATTGATGAAAAATCGAGAGAACAAAGCTCTAGAGAGAGAGAGTGAAAGATTTCGGCGGAAGAAGAAGTGGAAAATAGGGTTTAGAAACCCTATTTTATAAAACCCGAGGCGAAATGGCAGAACTGCCCCCGATCAGGCATTTTCTGCCGGTCGGCACTATTTTGTGCCGGTGGGGAAGTTTAGGCAGCCGGCGGCAGCCGGTGGTGTTCCCAAGGCCTTGTTTAGGCTAGATGAGGGGTTTTGGGTCTTCATAGCTCAAGAAAGTGCAAGAAAGTGCATCTCCGACGCTCAACCGGCCTCCGTTTTGACCTCAGACAGTGTCTTCTGTGTGTGGCACTCAAATTCATGCGATGACTGTATCCTTTTGTATCCTTTTGTCTTTCATAAGATTTAAAAGTTGCCCCGTGTGTGTTGCACGCATTCATCACACTCTCCGGTGCGCCGCCTCGCGCCGTCTCGCACGTCCCTTGCGACTTGCATTATTTTCCATCCGATGAGGTATGCGTGCCTCATCTTGCATTTCATCGCATTTCGAGGTACGCGTGCCTCGTTTTGCATTCCATTTTCCATCCGATGAGGTATGCGTGCCTCATCTTACATTTCATCGCATTTCGAGGTACGCGTGCCTCGTTTTGCATTCCATTTTCCATCCGATGAGGTATGCGTGCCTCATCTTGCATTTCATCGCATCTCGAGGCACGCGTGCCTCGTTTTGCATTTCATTTTCCATCCGATGAGGTATGTGTGCCTCATCTTGCATTTCATCGCATCTCGAGGTACGCGTGCCTCGTTTTGCATTCCATTTTCCATCCGATGAGGTATGCGTGCCTCATCTTGCATTTCATCGCATTTCGAGGTACGCGTGCCTCGTTTTGCATTCCATTTTCCATCCGATGAGGTATGCGTGCCTCATCTTGCATTTCATCGCATTTCGAGGAACGCGTGCCTCGTTTTGCATTCCATTTTCCATCCGATGAGGTATGCGTGCCTCATCTTGCATTTCATCGCATTTCGAGGTACGTGTGCCTCGTTTTGCATTCCATTTTCCATCCGATGAGGTATGCGTGCCTCATCTTGCATTTCATCGCATTTCGAGGTACGCGTGCCTCGTTTTGCATTCCATTTTCCATCTGATGAGGTATGCGTGCCTCATCTTGCATTTCATTGTATCTCGAGGTACGCGTGCCTCGTTTTGCATTTCGTTTTCCATCATTGAGGTACGCGTGCCTCGTTTTGCATTTCATTTCACACCAATGAGGTATGCGTGCCTCATGATTCATTTCATTCTCACTTGCATTGTTTTGCATCCCTTGTGGCACGCGTGTCACATTCGCACAGTTGCCCCACACTGGGTCCGGCAGGACCAAAAACACGCGACGGTCTAGGAGACCTTAAATCCTTGAAGGGTGCAAGACCTTCGGTACATTGACGTACACCGTTCATTGCATTTGGCATGCATTTCATCGCGCTCTTTCGCGCATCTCATCATCATGCATTGCCCCAACACACTGGGTCCGGCGGGACCAAAAACATGCGCGGTCCGGCGAGACCTTAAACCCGCTTGATTGCATTGTCATGCATTTTATTTCGGCATTGTCATGCATTTATGCTTTGCATCGTTCTCCACACTAGGTCCGGCGGGACCGAAAACACGCGCCGGTCTAGGAGACCTTAAAATCCTTGGAGGGTGCGAAACCCTTGGTACATTTTCATGCATCGCATTGTAAATATCGCATTGTCATGCATTTCAAAAAAAAAAAAACAAAACAAAACATCATCATGCATCATCTGCATTTCAAAAACCAAAAAAAAAGAAGCACATGCATTGTCTTGCATTTTTCCTACCATCATGCATCATTTGCATTTTCAAACAAAAAACAAAAAAACACATGCATTGTCATGCATACATTTTGCATTCCGGTCTAGGAGACCTTAAATCCTCTGGAGGTGCAATTCCTTCGGTGTTTGTCGTGCCCGAACGACTTCCGTGTTCGCGGTGAGTTCCTAGGAGACCAACGGGGACGGTGAAAACTAGAGTTCGAACGGCTCATGCCTAGAACGCAAAGGTTCGGATTTCCGAGACTAAAGTCTGGTTTAAATACCCAGAGGGTGTACCCTCGGCTTGTAACCTGTATGGAAGCCCCATAGGTTGAGGTAGTGTGTATACGCCTCAATTCTGGATACTGAACCAACCTAGTATACCATCCCGTTGGGAGAATAGGGAAAACTACAATCATGGTCATTGCATCATCTGCATTGTCATGCATTTCATCCATTTCATTGTAGATATTGCATTGTAGGTTGCATGCATCCATTGCATCACCTTCCATCCATGGCTTGCGCCTTTCCTTGTCAAGCTTGGTCTGGTATGTGCCTATACTTTTCACGTCGAAACACCGTTCTGCTTGTGTATCGCGCCTATTCCACGCTGGTATGTGGTTTGAGGTTGCGGCACCTTTTCTGTGTTAGACATGGTTCGTATGCGTACATGCCTTTCCTAGGCGAGATTTGGTTTGGCTTGCGTGCCATATCCATTGTATCCATTCGATTGCATGCATCCATTGCATCACCTTCCATCTATGGCTTGCGCCTTTCCTTGGTCAAGCTTGGTCTGGTATGTGCCTATACTTTTCACGTCGAAGCATAGTTCTGTATGTGTATCGCGCCTATTCCACGCTGGTATGTTGGTTTGAGGTTGCGGCACCCTTTTCTGTGTTAGACATGGCTGTATGCGTGCATGCCTTTCCTAGGCAAGATGCGGTTTGGCCCGCGCGCCATATCCATTGTACATACTACATTGTAGTGTAATTGGTGCATCCTGCATTAGGATCATTGTCCACTCATCAGCGGATCGTTTCCCCACTTATGTCAATCCCCCCCCCCAACACTTGTTCTTGTGTCCGTCTACATTACTCATAGTTCGGCATGTGTATCGCGCCTACTCCACGCTGGTATGTTGGTTTGAGGTTGCGGCACCCTTTCTATGGTAGACGGACTTGTTACTTCCATCAATCTATTTGACATTTGTGTGGTTTTGAACCGCTCGTGATTGGATCATGATTCAATTGCTTTTCAATTGCATTGCATATTATTTGCATTGTTTATATTTCGTTTTGTAGTTTTGCATATCATTTGCATTACATTTAGATTCAATTGCCATATCATTGCACTGTTTTGTGCACTTCATTTGCATTGTCATGCATGTTGCTAACAATATTGCACCTGTTAAGTTTGTTTTCTTTTCAGGCACCGATATTGTATGTATGGTTCATTTGAAGCTGGCACGACCAGACGAACCAGACAGGTATTGTATCCTCCGAGTGAGACGTATCGAGAATTGCACAATTCTCATACACCCTTTCTGCATTGTAGTGTAGTTTGGAGTTTGCTAGCTTAAAACTGTTGCATGCGTGTTTCGTTACAGCTTTCTTTTGCATGATCATAAGTTATGCCCGGCTTCTTGCATTTTCAGTTGCATTTTGCCCCTGCCTTCGGGCGCATATCTTACTTGTCTTGCATGTTTGTCTAAGTCTTCGGCCTTGTCAAAAATGGGTCGTCTCTGGGCTTTGACATTCACTCCCGTCATTCTTATGACTTCCGAGTTCTGTCAAAGAGGGGCAACTGTAGACACCCCATTTTTGACCGTCCTCAAGACTTGGACGTCACCGTTGGAACACTCGGTGATTATCCATGCTTGTGTTCGTTTGGAGTTCCCGGAGTTCTCGGCTCGCACGCCTTGCCTCAGGACCTCCGAACTCGACCGTTTTGTGTCTGGTTTTGCACCAAACACTTATGTTTTGCCTTGGAAGGGCAGGGAATGCCTTGTGAGGCATCCCCACACACCACCGGCTGTGGCTAGAGGCCACCGGCTGGCTGGTGTTGCCACCGGCACTTTATTGTGCCGACCGGCACTCTTTTGTGCCGACCGGCACTAAGTTTTGCCAAAATGGCACTCTTTGCCGGCCGGACACTGTGCAGTTGCTTTATGAGATATTTTCAGACAGCTGTATAGTTTTGGTTCCCCTCCATACACGTGTATGGAGGGATGACCCTCTTAGTTAGCTTAGCTTGTAAGCTTTGCAAGCTTTGCTTGCCTATAAGAGGACCACTCCTCTTCTTGGCTTAGGGTTACAAAATTTTAGACATTTTAGACAGACCAAGCTCTGGTTTTTAGGGTTAGGATAGATACACATCCTATCTCTCTTCTTCCCTCTTGTTTTGTACACTAGGTGTTTGTGTCATACTTTTGCTCACCAACACCTAGTGTTTCACCTTCCTTGAGTTCTTGAGGGTCCAGAGGTTTGTTTTGGAGCTTTGGAGCTGGTTTGGTGCTCAAGGAAGCCAACACATCATCTTTGTTGAAGAGGCTCCAAGGGTTCTGCAGGCATTCAGTGCCGGCCGGCACTATTTAGTGCCGACCGGCAGTCAACAAACAGCCGATGGCTTCTTTTTGTGCCGGTGGCCTCCTCCTTCAGCTGGTGGTGTCCTACCCCAGCCGGTGGTGATCCCCAGTGCCCTGAGAGGCACTCCTGGGACTTTGGCAATTTTCTGAGGAGGAGAGCAGAGGAAACAGAGGCAATCCGTGCATGGCAGTGCGGTTCCGAGCCAGTCCCGAGCGCATGCTGCATTTGGCCCTCATCCCGAGGCGGTTTACTGTTCAATTAGATTAATTAATTTATCTGATTAATTTAGTTAATTTGTAATAATTAATTAGCTTGCGTAGTTAATTAAATTGTATATTCTTTCGGTCCCTCCGAGTGAGGGCGTATCTGTAATAAGTGTGTGTGAGTGGATGTATGTCTTCCAATCCCCACTTCTTTCTTCCCTTTTATTTACCTGCTTACGATGGTAGATTAGGGCATATTTATTTTAGCATACCTTATGCTATGCATGCGTGCATTCATGCATTTGTTCACATACATCGGGCTCGGCACATCACGCTAACCGCATTGTATTTTCAATTCCAAATTGAATACGTGCATCGAATAAAGTGCATTTCACATGCCATTTTTAGGGTTAGCCGAGCCTATCCCAATTACATGTTGTATGCGATGCATTAGACACTCTAACATAAACTAGGGCATGCATGTTTGCTAACTAGTTTATTGTTTTGGCACGGAGTACGATGTAAGTATTTTTGCTTTAACATACCGCATGCGTGTGAATGCTAACATGACAGTATGCTTACCATGCGGCTAAGTGCTTATGTGAGATAAACTGTTTGAATGCCTGTGGGTGGAGGTTAGATTGCCTGAGTTGGGAAAACTCGTTGAAATCCGTGTTTTAGCCTACTTGCGAGTAGCAAATTCCAATGCATTTTCAAAACCAACGGATATGCAATGTTTATTCCCAAATTAGTCAATCTAGTCTATACTTGTTTGCTGCGCGCATAACATAGTAATTCTAGGTTAATAATTGGAATAAGAGCATGTAATGTTTTCAAAAACGGATATCACGGTTAGTAGAGGCCGGTCTTCGGACCGGGCGAAAGGGGGTGCTCATAGCTGACCTTCCCCGATCGTACCCAAGCTCCCGAGCCAAGACCACTTTGGTGATGACGGACATGTGGCCTTCGGCACCGAGTCAGGGTTTCCTAAATTTCCCATTTTAAAATATTTAGGTGGCGACTCTGTAATCTGGCAAAGCAGTCCATGTTTGGCACTACTTTTCAAAAATCTGTTTTTCTCAAAACGATTTGCCAGAGTTGGACTCTTTGGTTCAGATTTGGAACCGCAACACAACAAAAAAAAAGAGTCCGAACTGTAGCGCGGGGTCCCACGCGGACGTGTTACAGGAGCCCATAATCTCTAATCATGGATCCGGCCACTCGGAACATGAGTCCAGTCCTCAACCTCTTCTCGAACTCCAGACAACAACGCTCCTCAGTCACCACGAGTTCTGGTGCAAACCTCAACAAACTAGTGAATGTGGCCTCAAACTCAGCTACTGGTGTGTTTAATTGCACCAACTTAGAGAACTGGTCTCTCAACTTCTCCCTAATTGTGGAAGGCAAAAACTTGTCTTGGAAGGCGTTGACAAAAGCCTCTCAAGTCACCTAATGCATCCACGCTCATACTTCCACCACTGACTAGCATCCCCCTTAAGCTGGAAGGATGCCAAAGCCACTCGCAACTAGTCGTCCTCGATGCCAAGCATCTCGAACGTTTTCATTGTCTGCTCTAGCCACTCATCTGCCTTCAGTGGCTCTTTGGGATCACTCAAAAACTCGTCCAAATTTGATCGGAAAAACTCTCTCTTCAAGAACGATGGCCTTGCATCAACGACTTGGGCCTGGACTTGATTCTCAGCCCTGAGAATGTCCATGGATTCTCGCAATGCTCCAGCCAATTCGCGGGCTAAGGTGCCCATGGCTTATTGACCAACCGGTTCAGCCACATTGGCCTGACCAACCCTTTCTTCCTGTGCTAGAATATCGTCCGGTAAAGGCACTTCATACCTTCTAGACCTACCACCACATCCATATCCACGTCCTAATATCCTAATGAAGGTAACAAAAGAGATTAACACATTTACAAATGTGCCGAAACTAACTCACTCACGTCCTAATGTAGTGGACAAAAATAATTCACTCAACATAAGCACGTAGTCATATAAACACATACGAATTTCATTTCCGGCTAATGACTGTCCTGTAGCGTTGCTAAAGTTCCAGTTAGAAATGGTAGTGATCAAGTGCCTTTCTAACAGGACTCCTAGGAACCGTGGACTCAATCAACATCCTAGAAATTAAATCCCATACCCATATAATCATATAAGCATGTTATCACATAAGCATACAATACATACTAACGTCTCAACTAAACGAGACAAACCCATTGTGGTAATAACCACTTTCCACGTACCCAAAGTATTCAAACCCGGCATGCTCTGATATCAAGTTGTAACGCCCCAAAATAATTACAATAATTCGACCCAAGACAATATACATAAGACAATGTAATTAAAATAATAAACTTCCATTAATTTGAATCGTTATGTAAAAGTGACACATATGATATACATTCACAAATAATTCATCCTCAATCTATAGCATGTGTTATAAGTAGTAAAGATGAATGAAAATTAAACAGATAATTATATGCCCTAAAGGCTTAAATCTTTCCAAGTCATTGCTTGGTTACAACAAAAGAGAGTCTAACTCTATACAATTTAAGCCCTTGGCTATACAAATAAGTACAAAAGGTGAAGCTCATGCACCAAACTCCTTCCGAGCTACTGCCTTGGCGGAGACATATCATCAACACCTGAAAATGGTTTTTCCTAGATAGGGTGAACCAAAGCCTAGTATGAACAATATAACACAATATCTGAGTTTTAATGAAGGTACAAGTAGAATGTGCATTTACAAGGCCAGTGATAAAACATTCATTTTCTATATAATCATAAAGTGCCAAAATTCACATCTCAATCCCTTTTTCCTTCTCATCAATTTAAGTTAATTCATTTCATCTCAATTCATGAGCCAGTTTCATTATTTTTCAGACGAACTATCTGAGACTACAACTCAGTGGTTCCCAAATTAACACAATTATCATACAAACACTTCAATCTGCCATTTTATGAAAATTTCGTCCGCGGGATCGGCACCCGTGTATATGCGCGGTTTCGGGACTTTCACACAGGGCACATAGGCTAACTTAATTCAATGGAGTCTATCCCTTTAGGGATGACAATTTGAAACCGGCTCGACGGGGACCCGACCCCCCGACCCCGAATGGGACGGTTTTTCCCCAACAAAAACTCCCCACGGGTCGGAGACGGTATTAAAAAATAAATCCCCGATCATTTTCGAGCTGGGGACGGTGATACCATCCCCAAACCCGGACCCACCCCAGCCCCGTCCCTGTTCCCCATCCCCGTTTGCCCCGGTATGAAATTACAGTTATACCCCTCCTTATATATATGTAACTATGTTTCCTATTCTATCTCTGGACTCAGTTCACTAAACTGAGTTTAGTCTCTCTCTCTCTCTCTCTCTCTCTCTCTTTCAAAAACCCTCCCCTCCCTCCGACATCGCTCCCTCTGATCTCCCTCCCTCCCTACGATCTCCCTTCCTCCGATCTCCCTCTTTCCGACCTCACTGCCTCACCTCTCAATCTCCATCACTGCCTCCCTCCGATCTGCCTCACGCTGATCTCTCTCCCTCCCTCTGATCTCACGTCGATCTCTCTCCCTCCCTCAGATCTGCCTCACGCCGATCTCTCTGCCTCCCTCCGATCGCCATCGGCCCTCCATTCCGTCGCTTTTATCTCCTCCTCCATTTCGAGCTCAGATCTGATGAAGCTGTGTTGGATTTTTTATTTTTATTTTTATTTTTATTTTTATTTTTTACATTTGATGAATTATATATTTTTTACATTTGATGAATTTTTTACATCTGATATACATTTGATGAATTATATATACATTTGATGTGTTAGATCTGTTGTTGGATGATGTTTATGTTGTTGTTGTTGTTGTTTTTAATTTTAGCCGGGGAATTATCGGGGTCGGGGAAACCCGATCCCCGTTAAGGGACGAGGGCGGGGGTGGTGATAGGCTCCCCGTCGGGGATCAGGACCGGGAACAGAGAAATTTCTACCATCGGGGATGGGGAGTGTGATCCCTGGCTTGGCCCGTTGCCATTCCTATATCCCTTATCTCCCCCCAAACATGAAGTCTATCCTCTTTCTCCTCCCAACCAATCATACATATACAATGTATTTAAAACATAGTCATATTCAATGACAACCCACAAAAGAATAGTTTGAATTCACCTAATCCTCGTGCAATTTCTACAAAAACCATAGCTATCCTCAACTGATAGCCCAATACAGATATTTCTAAATAGATATTCAATCTCAAGACAGATAATTTATTGAAATTTCCAAAAGTGTGAGTTAATGCATATCCAACTCCACCATTTACATTAACATTCATCCAATTTCATATTTATAATACCAATTTCATTTAATTATACAAAATAAATATTTGAACCATTTTAGGTTAACTTCCTTCTTTTCCAAATGTCAACCCAAATGCCAAAATCAACAATTGTGACACAATATAACCTCATTTTCAAACCCCATGACCATTTATATCACATTCACTAGAAACCCCTCTTTTGATTTTACATCACAAACCCTAGGTTTGTCTAAAATACTCCCAAAACCCACCATTGTTACACAACAACCAATAACTGAGTTAAAAACCATAAGAAGGTGTAGAAAATCCCCACCTCAAGCTTAGAAGACTAAAGGGAGATATAGAGAAACTTCAAAGACGTCGAAACTAAGCTTTAATCAGATCAAAATGTTGCCCTTGAGATGCTCTAACTTTTTAACAAAGGGAAGTGGGTAGAGATATCACTAGAACTAGGTAAAAATGTAGAGAGAGAGAGAGAGAGAGAGAGAGAGAGAGAGAGAGAGATAGTATTTTAGAGAGAGAGGGTTTTGATCTAGGGTTTTGGTAGCAACAAGATGTGAAAAAGTGATATAAAAATGTGCTACAACAAACTGATATATGCACAGTCTGCTCGAACGGAGGAAGTGACGCTTGGGCATCAGACACAATAAGTTGTTCCGCTCGAGCCCAAGAAGTGCCCGCTCAAGCGCCAAGACACAATGAAAAAAGACGCTCACCGCTCGAGTGCAAGAAGTGACGCTCGAGTGTAGAAAACATGCATCCAGTAGTTTTGCAGGAACCAGACTAACCGCTCGAGTACAAGAAATGGCTACTCGAGCTGAGCCCGCTCGAACGCAAAAAGACCCGCTCGAGCGCAAAAAGACCTGCTCGAGCGTAGAATGCACTCTCCCAGTAGTTTTGCAGACCTGCAAAAGTACTGAAAGTTTGCAAAGCCTGCTCGAGCGCAAGAAGTGCCGTCGAGAGGAGGAGCAAAAATCTGGGCAACAAGAGTTTGGAAATCAAGCAACCAACCTGTCCCAAACACAACCACAACAATCCGAAAGACAAACTTAAAGGAAAGCAAGGGAAAAAGAGATGAACAACAAGACTAAACCATGAAACCTGAGTCCAGAATACATTAAAGATTGGGTCAAAACCCGAATCGCTATAATCTCCCCCGTAAGGAATTTCTTCCCCGAAATTTCAAATCAAGTTAAAATCATTATTAAACTATTTACAATAGTGATAATCTATCAATTTCAACGCCATTACCCATTCTCTAGTCATCCATTTTCATCAACAAGATAAATTGATTTTCAGCATTGAATATACAATTCATATTTTCTCAAAACATATGCAATGTTTTTAATAAACTCATGTTTCCAAAACGTAAACAACAAATACAATGCTTACACCTTTCCAAAACATATACAATGTTCTCATAGTCTATTAATCATAATCACAATACAATACATGTTCAAACATCAACAAATAAGTTCAGATACTTCTCGCGGACTTCCAGCTCACGTTCCCAAGTTACTTCCTCAACCCCGTGATGTTTCCACAAAACTTTCACCAAGGGAATTGTCTTGCCTCGCAAGACTTGGTCCCGCCTATCTAAGACTCTCACCGGTCTTTCCTTATACAAGGCATGCTCATCTACCTCTAAGGCTGTCCAATCCAACACGTGCGACGGATTGGGCTCATACTTCTGAAACATGCTAATATGAAATATATCATGAACCCCGAAAAGTTGTGGCGGTAACGCTAAACGGTAAGCTACCCCCCAATCCGCTCAAGGATCTCAAAAGGTCCAATAAATCGAGGGAACAACTTCCCACTTTTCCCAAATCTCATTAAATCTCGCCTAGGTGATATCTTCAAAAAGACATGGTCTTCCACCTCAAAAAACAGGGGTCTTCTTCTACGGTCGGCGTAACTTTTATGGCGACTTTGAGTTGTAACTAACCGTTTGCAGATAAGTGCCACTTTCTCCGTCGTTTCCTAAACCAACTCTGACCCCAACAAAGTTGCATCACCCACCTCGGCCCAGAACACTGGAGATTTACACGGTCGGCCATAAAAGGCCTCAAATGGTGCCATGCCAATACTCGATTGGAAATTATTATTATCGGCAAACTCCACTAAGGGAAAATGCCTCTCCCAAGAGCCCTTAAAGTCAAGGACCCAACCCCGAAGCATATCCTCAGGGATCTGAATAGTACGCTCAGACTGCCCGTTAGTCTAAAGGTGATATGCGGTGCTAAAAGTCAATTTAATGCCCAAGGCACTCTGCAAGCTCTATTACAACCAAGCTATAAAACGTGGATCGCTATTCGAAACAATCGTCACAGGGACCCCGTGTAACCTCACTATGTCCCTGATGTAAAGGTCGGCAAGATAGTTTACTGAGTCACTCACACGCATGGGTAAAAAGTGCACCGACTTGGTCAACTAATCAACTACCACCCAAATGGCATCACTACCCCTTTGAGTCCTCGGGAGGCCCACAACAAAATCCATCATGACATGCTCCCACTTCTACTCGGCTATAGGCAAGGGTTGTAACAAACCCGCTGACCTCTGATGCTTGGCCTTCACTGGCTGACAAGTAAGGCATCTCGATACAAACACGGCTACATCATTCTTCATACCTCTCCATCAAACTAGCGATTAAGGTTGCGATACATCTTTGTGCCTCTCGGATGCACCGCAATGTGTGAATGGTGAAACTCTCGAAGTATTTCCTCCCGGCAAGATTTCGGTACGAACAAACGGTCACGGTATCTCACACTTAGGTCGGGACACATATTCAAGCCCTTCTCTACCTTCCCGCTAGAGATCTTCTCTCGGAGGGATTCCACCTCAATGTCACCTTTCTGTGTTTCTAACACTCGATTCACAAGTGAGGGTTGTGCAACTACCGCAAACAACGCTGCAGTCTCAACGGACACGCTAAGATGTAAGTCAAATTCACCAAGGGCACACAGCATCTCCCATTCCCGGATGGTGATACAAGCTACGCTGCTAATAGATTTTTTACTCAAGACATCAGCCACAACATTAGCCTTCCCTATGTGATAATACAACTTAAAATCATAGTCCTCTATGAACTCCATCCACTTCCTCTGCCTCAAGTTCAAGTCCTTCTGGGTAAATAGATACTTCAGACTCTTATGTTCCAAAAACACCTTAAATTTCTCTCCACACATAGTGCCTCCAGATCTTCAAGGCAAAGATCACCGCCGCTAACTCTAGGTCGTGAGTAAGGCAGTTTCTCTCATGGGTTTTCAACTGTCATGAGCCATAGGCTACTACCTTCCCCTCTTGCATCAATAACAACCCAAACCTTCCCGTGAGGCATCGCAATATACTGAATAGCTCAAACCCCTCTCCATAACAATCAACACTGGAGCAGTGGTAAGTCTAATCTTAAGTTCTTGGAACGACTTTTCGCAAGTCTCATTCCAAACAAACTTAACTCCCTTCCTCGTCAGTCTAGTAAATGGTGAGGCTAGCCTAGAGAAATCCTTCACAAACCGACGGCAATACCTAGCCAACCCCAAGAAACTACGGATCTCAAAGGCATTCTTAGGTTGTTCCCAATCTTACATTGTCTCTATCTTAGATGAATCTACAGTCACCCCTTCTTCGGATACCATATGGCCTAAGAACTTGACCTCTCTCAGCCAGAATTCACACTTCCCAAACTTAGCATACAACTTATGGGCTCTAAGTAACTCAAGTACTACTCGTAAGTGTTCCTCGTGCTCCTCCTCATAGGGTCAATAAATCAAGATGTCGTCCACAAAGAAGACCACAAAACGGTCTAAGAACTCACGGAAGATCCGGTTCATCAAATCTATAAATACAGCCGGTGCATTGGTTAGCCCAAAGGGCATCACTAGAAACTCGTAATGACCATACCGGGTACGGAATGTCATCTTCGGAATATCCACCTCTTTCACTCTCAAATGGTGATAACCCGATCTCAGGTCTATCTTAGAGAAGCAACAAGACCTCTTCAACTGATCAAACAAATCATGTATACGAGGCATTGGGAACTTGTTCTTAACAGTTACCCGGTTCTACTTCTGGTAATCAATACAAAGTCGCAACGCTCCATCTTTCTTTTTAGCAAGAAAAGCCGGTGCTCTCCAAGGCGACGTACTAGGGCGAATAAAACCCTTATTTAATAACTCCTGGAGTTGAATCTTCAACTCACTCAACTCGGCAGGTGCAAACCTATACGATGTCATAGAAATTGGTGTTGTACCAAACACTAGATCAATAGAGAACTCTATCTTTAGATGAAGTGTCAAACTAGTAAGGTCCTTCGGAAAAATGCCTGGGTATTCATAAGCCACCCTTGGCAACTCGACTTGGACTTCATCACACTCACCACTCAAGAAATTTTCCAGAAGACAGCTAACTTCACTCCCTCCACACAGGTCATATACAGGTGATAAGAACCTATCCACAATGTCCCCCAAGAAATAAAAACAATCATCGCTCAAGGTACATGTAGTAACCCTTTAGCGGTAGCAATCTATAATAGCCCAGTATGACGACAGCTAGTCTATACCCAAAATAACATCGAAGCTAAACATGTTAATCAATACAAATCAAAAAGGAAGTCAGCGACCGAAGACCTCTATATCACAACCCCAACACCTCTGTTTTAAAATCATCCCCTCACCAATAGGTGATTGTACAAAGATAGGATATGCTAATCGAGCCAACTTCAACCCTAAAACTGATGCAAGTGCAGATGAAATAAATGAATGGGGTGCACCCGTATTAATCAACACATTAGCAACTGAATTGCAAAATAAGAAGGTATCTCTCACTACCGAAGGCGTTGGTACAAGATTTGGCGCAGTAATAGCATATCCGCGCCCTGTAGGCCTTTGATCTACCTATTCACCCCTCGAAGCATAGGCTTGATGCACTAAATGAGCCGAAGAGGCACCTTGATTGGCCCTCGAGGCCTGTGCTGATTGCGTTGGCTGGTGACTCTATGTCTGTCTCGAACCAGATGCACCAAGTGTGCCACCCAACTGTGGGCAAAACCTCGTCATGTGCCCTACCTGCCCACAGTGATAACAAGTGAGCGGCTGGTCTCTCCCCTGGCTTTGGCACTGAGAACAAGTCGAAGATGATGTTGCTCGCTGCCCTTATCCTCTCTGCAGGCAAGTTGGAAACTTGTGGCCCAACTGACCACACTTAAAACAAGTAAAATCTCCTTAGCCACCCCTCCCAGAACCCGAACTCGGTACTAGAAATATGGATCTAGACTGAACTCCCTGAGACGACTGGGATTAGAACCCCTCTGCCTCTTGCTGTCCCCTTGATTTTCCTGACTCCTCCTGGAGCCCCTCATTCTTTCCTCCTCCATCTGCATAATGGTCTCAAGATGGACAGCCGCCTTCACAAGGCATCCTTAATCTCTAATCATGGATTTGGCCACTTGGAACGTGAGTCCGGTCCTCAACCTCTTCTCGAACTCTCAACAACGATGCTCCTCAGTCGCCACGAATTCTAGTGCAAACCTCGACAAACTGGTGAATGTGGCCTCAAACTCATCCACTGATGTGTTCAATTGTACAAACTTAGAGAACTGGTCTCTTAGCTTCTCCCTAATTGTGGGAGGAAAAAACTTGTCTTGGAAGGTATTGATGAATGCCTCCCAAGTCACCCTAATGTGTCCACGCGCATACTTCCACCACTGACTCGCATCCCCCTTCAACTGGAAGGATGCCAAGGCCACTTGCAATTGGTCGTCCTCGATGCCAAGTATCTCAATTGTTTTCACTAACTGCTCTAGCCACTTATCTGCCTTCAGTGGCTCTTTGGGATCACCCAAAAACTCGTCCGAATTTGATTGGAAAATCTCTTTCTTTCTCTCTTAAAGAACGATGGCCCTGCCTTAGCGACCTGGGCTTGGACTTGATTCTCAGCCCTAAGAATGTCCATGGATTCACGCAATGCTTCGGCCATTTCATGAGCTAAGGCACCCATGGCCTGTTGACCAACTGGTTCAGCCACATTAGCCTGACCAACCCCTTCTTCCTGTGCCGGAATATCGCCCGGTAAAGGCACTTCATGCCTCCTAGACCTACTACGCCTATCACTACGTCCACGTCCACGTCCACGTCCTAATATCCTAATGAAGGTAACAAAAGAGATTGACACATTTACAAATATGCCAAAACTAACTCACTCGCGTCCTAATGTGATGGACAACAATAATTCACTCAACATAAGCACGTAGTCACATAAACACATACGAATTTCACTTCTGGATAATGATCGTCCCATAGCGTTGCCAGAGTTCCAGTTAGAAATGGCAGTGATCAAATGCCTTTCTAACGGGACTCCCAGGAACCCTTGGACTTGATCAACATCCTAGAAATTAAATTCCATACCCATATAATCATATAAGCATATTATCACATAAGCATACAATACATACTAGCGTCTTAGCTAAACGAGACAAACCCATTGTGGTAATAACCACTTCCCATGTACCCAAAGTATTCAAACTTGGTACGCTCTGATATCAAGTTGTAACGCCCCAAAATAATTACAATAATTTGACCCAACACAATATACATAAGACAACGTAATCAAAATAATAAACTTCCATTAACCTGAATCGTTATACAAAAGTGACACATGCGATATACATTCATAAATAGTTCATCTTGAATCTATAGTATGTGTTACAACTAGTAAAGAGAAATGAAAATTAAACAGATAATTATATGCCCTAAAAGCTTAAATCTTTCCAAGTCATTGCTTGGTTACAACAAAAGAGAGTCTAACTCTATACAATTTAAGCCCTTGGCTATACAAATAAGTACAAAAGGTGAAGCTCGTGCGCCAAACTCTTTCTGAGCTACTGCCTTGGCGGAGGCATATCATCAACACTTGAAAATGATTTTTCCCAGATAGGGTGAGTCAAAGCTCAGTTGGAACAATCTTACAAAGTATATGAATTTTAACAAAGGTACAAGTAAAATGTGCATTTACAAGGCCAGTGATAAAACATTCATTTTCTATATAATCATAAAGTGCCAAAATTCATATCTCAATCCTTTTTTTCTTCTCGTCAATTCAAGTTAATTTCATTTCATCTCAATTCATGAGCCAATTTCATTGTCTTTCAGATGACCCATCTGAGACTACAACTCAGTGGTTCCCAAATTAACACAATTATGACACAAACACTTCAATCTATCATTTTACGAAAATTTCGTCTGCAAAATCGACACCCATATATACACATGATTTCAGGACTTTCACTTAGGACACACAGGTCAACTTATTTCAATGGAGTCCATCTCCTATCTCCTCACAAACATGGAGTACATCCCCTTTCTCCTCCCAACCAATCATACATATACAATGTATTTAAAATATAGTCATATTCAATGACAACCCAGAAGAGATTAGTTTTAATTTACCTAATCCTCATGCAACTTCTACATCAATCATAGCTATCGTCCACCGATAGCCTAATACAGATATTTCTAAATAGATATTCAATCTCAAGACATATAATTTATTCAAATTTCCAAAAGTGTGAGGTAATGCATATCCAACTCCACCATTTACTTCAACATTCATCCAATTTCATATTTATAATACCAATGTCATTTATTTATACAAAATAAATATTTGAACCATTTTAGGTTAACTTCTCTCTTTCCCAAATGTTAACCCAAATGCCAAAATCAACAATTGTGACACAATATAACCTCATTTTCAAACCCCACGACCATTTATATCACATTCACTAGAAACCCCTCTTTTGATTTTACATCCCAAATCCTCGGTTTGTCTAAAATACTCCCAAAACCCACCATTGTTACACAATAACCAATAACTACGTTAAAAACCATAAGAAGGAGTAGAAAATCCCCACCTCAAGTTTAGAAGACCAAAGGGAGATATGGAGAAACTTCAAGAACGCTGAAACTAAGCTTTAATCGGATTAAAATGCAGCCCTTGAGATGCTCTAACTTTTTAACAAAGGCAAGTGGGTAGAGATATCACTAGAACTAGGTGAAAATGTAAAGAGAGAGAAAGAGAGAGAGAGAGAGAGAGAGAGAGAGAGAGAGAGAGGGTTCCGATCTAGGGTTTTGGTGGAAAAATATGTGAAAAAGTGATGTAAAAAGGTGCTGCTGTGAACTGATATAAGCACAGTTCGCTCGAGCTCAAGAAGTGACGCTCGAGCGTCAGACACAATAAGTTGTTCTACTCGAGTGCAAGAAGTGCCCGCTTGAGTCCCAGACACAATTTAAAAGACGCTCATCACTCGAGCGCAAGAAGTGATGCTCAAGCATAGAAAACACACATCCAGTAGTTTTGTGAGCAACAGACCAACCGCTCGAGCGCAAGAAATGACCGCTTGAGCTGAGCCCGCTCAAGTGCAGAAAGGCCCACTCGAGCATAGAATACACTCTCCTAGTAGTTTTGCAGACCTGCAAATGTACTGAGAGTTTGTAAAGCCCGCTTGAGTGCAAGAAGTGTCGTTTGAGTAGAGGAGCAAAAATCTGGGCAACAAGAGTTTAGAAATCAAGCAGCCAACCTGTCCTAAATACAACCACAACAACAATAAACCACGAAACCTGAGTCTGAAGTACAATAAAGGATGGGTCAAATCTGGAATCACTATAAAACCAATCTCAGGCTTACTCGCAGGTTTACTAGCCATTCTATAGTAGTTTAGTGGCCTCGTGCCTTTTAACAGGCTCTTGGTGTCCAGGGGTTTCTCCAAGGATTACTGCTAGTTAGAACCCCTCGGATATGCCCTCTTGTTGTAGGCATTGATTGGTCTACGATCCCTCTGCACATCTTTGTAATACTGTTTTCCATCAACTAGAAGCCCTTTCAGCCATTTATAACTCAACCTTCATCTGGGACATATCCGTTGTGTAACAACAGCTTCAAGTGAGTCATCATCTATGAACTCTTCACTAGGATTATCCTTTTGGCCTATGAAACTCCGCCCACTTGCTGGTGAAGACTGTCCATTCTTCTGAAAGGAATTTGGACCAGCCACATGTATCTACACGTTGACCTCATCCATCTCTTTCAAGGAAAAGGGCTTCTCCATCTTTTGGGCAAGAAAGTCTATCGTGCCAACATTGGTTGCAGCTTCTTTGATTTCTAGAAAAAGGTCAATGTCAATTCCCATTGCCTTCTCTTCCGTGGTTGGGAATTTCAATCTTCTTTTTCGAATCTGCTGTTGAATCCTGCCTTGAAAAACAATGCAAATTTTAGTTGAATGGGACTAAGAATTATGCCATTTGCAGTACATTTTGCCTTTTGTTTCCTCTGTAGTTGGAATTTTAACCCCCTTAGGCAATTTTAAAAAAATGTGCTGCTAGTAAGTGTGCAAATATGTCACATGCTTTTGATATGTCGAAAGAGTACTTCCTATGAAGATCTTTTTTTAAAAATTATTGATCGATGGTGGTATCTTTATGAATTAACGCTTCATAGATCATGGGTTCTTGTCCTATAATCTTTACTGCATCAGTTTCAAAACTAGGGTCCTTATAATAGATCCTATAAGATGCATTATTTCTATCCTGTTCTTCTTCAAGGAGAGTCTCATATTTAGCAACGTTATAAGTTAATTCTTGCAGGTCTCGAAACTCTGTTGAATCAAACTTCTTTCGAAGCCTAAATTCCAGCCCATTTTAGGCTAATCTTACAAATTTAGGTTCAGGTAGTACGACCTTACATTTGTTTCATGCCCTTTTGAATCCAGCAATGAATTGAGCAGCTTTTTTATCAAGCCTCTAGCTCAACCTTGCCAAGTCTGCCATAGATACTTCAGGCTCTGTTTGGAAAAACTGGCATGAAATACCTCTTCCATTTGTTGCCAAGTCTGGATAAAGCCAAGTGTAAGGTTTCTATACCATATGAAGGCTACCCTAGTTAGAGAGTTTGGAAAAAGTCTTAGTTTCATGTAATCATTGTTAGTGAATTCACCACATTGGCCTGTAAACCTAGCAATGTGCTCCACAGCTGACTGGTTTTCATTTCCATAAAATAAACAAAGTCTGATATCCTAAACCCCCTTGGGTATTCATGTAACCTATCTACCCATTCTGGGTAACGTTTTCTATACATAAGAGTCTGGACCCCCCAAGCCATAGGTCCACAAATTTCTCTGATAATATCAGCAATTTGATCCCTAGGAACCATGTTTTGTGCTGGTTCGGCCATTACTGGAGGAACAAACGCAGGGTTTGGGGGAACTCCATGTGCTTGATGCCTTCTTGGTCTATGGAAAGGCATATTTGGAACTGGTTGTCCCTGCTGTGCCAGTTGATGCTGAGGATACGGTTGCCCTCTTGGAGCAAGCATCTGTCCTACAAATGGTACTGTAAAGGGGACTACAGGAGGAGGCACAGGTGTTGTTTCTCCTCCAACCATAGAAATTCCTTCCAACCCCTCGGGTGTGAATTCGAACATAGGATTGGCAAACACCCGTGTAATAGACATAGGTTCAAACATAGGATTTGAACACATTTGCATGCCATTCCCTTATGTCAGCCCAGGCTCACCAATATATATGGTTTCGCTGGTAAACATTGGTGCATTTTGACTTGCTAGTGGTCTAGGAGGAACCTCGTACCATGATTGAGGTGCAGGTGATGGTCTTTCGTGGTTCCGATTATTAGCTTGACCACTAGTTTGTCCATTATTTTGCATAGGCTTTTTATCTCGAGTCAATCTATGCTGGTAAGGACTTACGTCCTCAACTTGCCTTGTGATAGGTGGTTGATGAGAATTCATTCGATTAAAAAAATGATGTTGCCCATCTTTCTATTGTATACATTAATTGTTGCTCCATAGCATCTATTAATCCTTCCCATGGATTCATTGGTTTGGTAGAGGGGATAATTGATGGTCTAGTTTCATGGCCCTGTCCAATATTTTGAACATACGTTGTGTGCCCTGAAGTACTGGTCTCTTCGACCATTTGTGGAAGATCTGTTAAGACAGGCATATCCAAGGGGTGTGATATTTCATTATCCTCTGGGTTATGTGGTTCTACATCCCCTTCTACACCCTCTTCGAGGCATTCATTTTCTCCTTGTCTCGTGCATTTAGCCATTATTTAGTGTCCCACTGGGTGAGCCAAAAATATATGTTGGCGTTTTTAGCTTTTCGAAGGTTAGAAATGTAATTTAAGCGTACCAGCAAGGATCAATAAGTCCTTATAGAATTTAATAAATGCCAACCAATTAGTTAGACGATTGCTTCAAAATTCTTTTAACCTTAATGAAAAGGACTTTTACTGGTGGCTTGCTTTTTAGGGAAAAATTGGGATGGCTTATAAAAATAGGAAAAAAAACAATAGTATCAGAAACTAATCTTTTATTAAGTAAACAAGAACTTACAATGGTATATTCACACTTTCACAGCTTCGAAGAGGATTACAGTGACAGACTAACTTAGAATTACTCCTAGGAATTTGAAGTGCAATACTGAAATGTGAAGACTGAAATTAAACGGATTGGAAAATATAAGTGAATAAACTGACTTTCTAGATTTAGTTCTGGGTCTTGCATTATCAGCACTCTCCTCTCTTTATAGGCTCTGAAAATAACCGTCGAAGTGGCTGATAATCCGTCGAAGTAGGTGATAACTGTTGAAATGATCTCCATGATCACTGAATGTGGCTTGCGGTTTTGATCAGTTTGCTCACCACTATTCTTCCACTCTTCATGGTTGTGCTTCCCTCCTTAATTTGAATTTAAACTGTAGACAATCGTTTGGCCACGTCACCTTGGATATCTTGACTATTCCCATGTCTCACAGATCCATTGCCATTACTGCAGGTTGCCACGTATTTGTTGATGGTTAGAGATCTTCACTGATTCCTCAATTTACCCCTTATAATCCGCGTGTCAAGCTGTGATAAGACTATACGAAATATATAGCCAATATTTTGTGAAATAAAAAATTCTAACAAAAGGGTATTTATAATTTTTCAAATTATAAGGAGCAATCTATATTTAAACAAATCTCAAGAGATATATTTATAATTTTACCCATTAATATTTTATCGATTGACTTCGAGAGAAAAAAGGGCAGTGAGAATCTTCTGTGCTCTCGTAAATTATGTTGCTAAAACATCTTTGTTTAACTAAATGAAGTCATATGCTGTAGCTGCCGTTGAAATATTATTTTTGTAATTATTGTTTTAAAATTTTTGGATTGGGCTGCCTTTTAGTTACCCATATGGATTGGAAGGTATTGTTCGGACCTATAAGGTTTTGGTCATTCAAATTGTTAATTTTGTAAAATTGTTTGTGTATATCATTTATTAAAAAAAATTAAATCGATCTGATAATGATAATTTATTAAATTTATTACGTTTTATCACAAAAAAATAGATAGTGTGTTTACACTTATCATTCATTTTTTGGAGGCAAATATTATAAATTGAATATATAACTATTATCAGATCTATTTAGATTTTCTTTTTGTAAATGATGTAGAGGAAAAAATTATAAAATAAACCGTTCGGATCATCGAAACTAAATCCACAGCAAACCTTATGGGCCCAGACACCACCGTCCGGTCTGGGAGTGTAAAAATGGCCCGTGAGCCGCTTGAAGCCCGTAGCTTGGGACACTAGGCCTGGGCTCTCTGTTTGGAAGCCCGGCCCAAAAAATTTTGTGCCCTGGAGGTAGCCCGACGCGGCACATGGCCCATCCCTTCAAACGACTCTCTATCTCCCAATGGTCAAAAAATTCAAAACAAAAAAAAAAAAAGAAAATTCAAATGGTCATTTGATTGTTTAACACATCCAATGGCCTTTTTTTTTTTTTTTAATATATATATAAATTCACCACCTCCTCCCAAACTCCTATAAATGCCACCATTCTCCCATTTTATTTCTTACAAACAATTCTCTCTCTCAACACTCAACTTTCTCAATTAATTTTGAAGTCTCATGCCTAAGTGGCAATTGCAATTGTGCAAGAAGAAATTTTTATTAGAAGAAGTTAATTTTTGTATCGCATTTGCTAGTCGATAACATTAATTATTTGAATTAAATTTATTATTTACTCATTTTGTTACGTTAATTATTTCTTAATATATATTAGTTGTTATTGTTTACTCATTATTTAAATTAATTATTAGTTTTTATAAGTATTATTTTACTTACATTACTATGGATCCTAAAATTTCTAATATTTATATCTATATTGATGCATATACTACGCAATATGAATCTGTTGATTCTTCTTCTAATGTACCCAATATCCTTTGTTTAACAACTAGATCATCATCTAGGGGCACGACTAGTAGTGTTTTTGATCATTTCGAAAAAAATATTTGTAAATAATTCTGATGGTACAATTATAGTTAAAGCAAAATATAAATATTGTGCACATTTACTTAGTGTTGCATCTGTAGGGGCTACTAGTCATCTAAAAAGGCATGTCAATAAATATTTACAAAGTCAATAACATGATATTAAAAGTCAAATGCAATTAGAGGTTTCATCAACTGATCATTTGTAAACATTTTTATATGATCCTATATATACACAAAATTCTATAGTTTATTATATTATTAAAAAAGAATAACCTTTTATTACTAGTGAATGTCCCAATTTTTAACAAATGATTCATGAAAGTTTTGCACCGCAATAGCAAAGTTTTTGAAGAAATACTACTAGAAATAGGATTTTAAAGAAATTCGAGAATATTAAAAGTAAATTATTTGACATATTCAAAAATTTGAATGGAAGAGTTTGTTTAACATCTGATTTGTAATCAAATAATGGTTTAGAATATTAATGTATCACTTCACATTTTATTGATATTGATTGAAAATTAAATAAAAGAATTATTTCATTTAGATTAGTTGAACTTCCATACATTGGTCATTTGCTTAGTGTAAAAATAAGAAATGGGGTTTGCAAAATAAAATATTTACTATTAGTTTAGATAATGCAACTATTACAATCAGATTGTAATCCATTTGAAATCAACTTTACAATTACTTATTGATGGTGATTTATTTCATGTTCGTTGTTGTGCTCATATTTTAAATTTGATTGTTAAAGAAATTATACATGTATATGAGGCTTCTGCACTGGTAATAAAAAATGCAATTTTTACTATTATGTCTTCTGCTAATTGAAATTTGGAATACATAAAAGTTTATCAACAAGAAGGTATGCCATTTAAAATATTAGTTTTAGATATAAATGGTATGTGGAATTCAACGTATAATATATTAAAGAGAGTTTGTAAATGAAGAAAAGTAATAGATTTATTTTTTGAAACAACATTAATAGGAGGAGTACTAACTCTCCTAGAACTGAATTGGCACCAAGTGGCCTTATATAAAGATTTTCTAAAATTTTTTAATACTACAACAAAATTATTTTCTTTTATATATGTATACATATGTATATATTCCTATTTCACAATTTGTTTTTCGTATGTTAGCAGAAATAATGGAAATTTTTATAAAATATATGGGTGATGAATATTATGTAACTATTATTACTGCAATGAAAGAAAAATTAATAAATATTTTGATCCATTACCTCATCTTTTAGGTTTAGCCATAATAATTAATCATAGGGTGTAAAGAGATTGATTTACAAGAATTTTTAGAACATATTTTCTATGAATCAAGAACAATTTGTCCCTATTATGAAAATATGCAGCTGTAGCTGCAAATACACCTATACACACTACACCGGCCACCATTAATGGCCTGCCGGCCACAAGTGTGTTTTGCAGATATTTTTCTGCTAGTTGTGCCAATTGTTGGCACAGATGCATGCACCTTCTTACACGTGTATGTATTGATATTTAAGAGGAAGTTGCATGGTTTTCTATATATAGGAGGCCTCCCCTTCCATTTTTTAATGTTGGAATTTTTAGAGCCAAAAATTCTCTCTCTCAACAATTCTCTCTCTCTTGCAATTTGTTAGCTTTTTGCAAGCTTTTGCGTATACACTCTTAACCAAACATTTCCATCTTTGAGCTGAGACACCTTTGAGCCTTTTTTGAACTCTTGAGGGTGTGTTTGCCTTGATTTGTTTCCTAGAATTGGTTCTCATCTTCAAGAGGTATAAAGCTTTGCTTCTCTTCTTACTTTATTTACTCTTTTTCTTACTGTTTTCCCACTATTTTTGGGCTATTTAAACTCTATATTTTAGGACTGAAACTTGTGGTTTAAGGCCAATAAGGGTTGAGGGGTGGTTTATCCTTCTTTACACCTTGCTTTCAAGGCCTTTACCCTTGTGTTTCCCATCTTTACAATATCTTTTTTTGACCTTTTAAATAATGATTTTTAGAATTATTTCAGTGGCTAAAATGTTGTTTTGAAGTCCAAAATTGGAGGGGTTAGCCTCCTCTTCTTGTGTTTTGCTTACTAGCCTAGCATAATCCATGTTTTAGCTTATTGTTCTAGCAATTTTTGTCTTAATTTCAGCATGTTTTAGGACTTATTTTGCACTATTTTAGGACTATTTTAAGTGTTCGTTGCATTTGAGCCTTGTATTGCATGCTTGTAGTGTAGTTGTCCTCAAAAGTTTGGTGTTTTAGGCATTAGACACCAACTTATTTGAGTTGATAGCACTTATTTCTTATTTTCCATACTTGTGATCACCTTTAATCAACTCTGTAACCTCTCTCCTTTCTTGGCTTTTGCTTTGCTTTGAGAGTTATTTCAAACCCATTGTTCTTTTAAGCTTGAGATTGAAGTTGTCATGCTTAATGGTTTAATCCCTTTTAGGGGTTCATTATCAACGGCATGACATTTCTCTCATGCCTTAAGCCAACTCTTGGTTTGACACTTTTCTCCTTTAGAGGACTTAAACTCACTTTTGGACTTAATTGATTAAAGGATTGAAAGGTAACTAAAATGGAATAATAAAATTGGTTACTAAAAAAGGGCAAGATAATAATTTGGTTTGGGTTCAATCGGACGTTAGTTGAACCCTTGAGTCTTGAGTCGTTTTCATACTCATAAGCGATGCAAACGGCTCAAGATTCATTGCCAACTACTTCGATACTCATTTAGTGTGTGTTAGGTGGTGATCACTTTCGAAAATAGTTTTGGAAAGTTTTAATAAAAGTTGATTTTGTTCAAAATTTTACCTTTTATAACTTAGACCATTTTTTGGCCCAAAAGGAAAATTTTTAGTACTCACAACTTGAATTTCATTAATTTCAACATAAAGTTCTACAACTCTCCGATACAAATCAAAGTTTCTTTTATTACATCATAAAACTTGAAAAGAAAGGTCAAAGCAATAAACTAGGGGCATAGGTGAGTCAAGTGCTCCTGCGTTCTCTGCTTCTACTTGCGGAAGCTTCTGAAGCCAAAGTGGGCCCGATTTGTGCCTCATCCTCGAGCCAAGCCAAGCACTCACCAGAAAGGGCATAACTAAAGCTAGGGGCAGGGGCCAGAAGTTCCCTCATCATCCAGGTAGTGAGGTACCTAACCAAGTGTGAAGCACAAACCGGGAATAAAGCTGGGTGCTCTACCCCCTCCTCCGGGCAGGTCTGATCATGCTCGAACTAGCGTCTGAACCGGAAAGGAAAGTAGAACATGCGCTGCGTGAGGCCGATCAACTGTATGCCAGGTTGCCGAGCCATGCTGTAACTCATCTCCATCAGATTAAGCCAGGGGCAACGCCAAGCTATGTCCATTGCAGACTTGCTGCACATCCAGTTGCACCACTATCCCTTGTTAGGAAAATCCACTAGTTGGTGGCGGAAGAAATAAGCTCGAGCTGAGTACTCGGGGCAAGAATCCACTACCTTTAGCTTATCCATAAGCCATACCTGGGAAGGGATAAAAATAAGAGTGATTAAAGAATAGAGAGATGCATGTTAAGAGAAAAGTAAGAAAAGGGCTTTGAGAGAAAAATAAAGCATGAGTGCCGAGTGATGTGAGAAACACATATGAGAAAGGGTGGGAAACAATACCTGAAGAAATAGTGGACTCCCTGCGAATCTGGTAGTCTCTCATCGATAAAAAGCATCTAAGCCCATCAAGGTCTCAACCAGTGCCAAACCAATGCAACTCTTTCCTTTTTCAGACCTTGGGCCACTTTAATCAACCGAATATTGGATCCGCCGAAGTTATGAGCAAGAAGGAAATGAGCAAGTATACATAAGCAGAGGGCATGTTGCCGAAAATTTTGCCAGAGAACGTTTCCTCTATCATCGATGTCAGAAAATCGATGAATCAAGCTGGGTATGTCTAGCTCTCCATTGTGGGCCAAAGATCGAGCCTCGTGCAAAGTGAGTCTACACATCCATCCTAAAGCTTGGGTGTGGCCAAAATAGGACTGAAATATGATTTCCTCATTGCTTGGGGTTCTATCAATGCCCGAAATTCTTCAAGAGTTGGGCATATTTCTTGTGTTTTGAAGCGAAAGACGTATGTAATTGGGTCCTAGTATCGGGCCGAGGAATGGAGGAACGGAAAGAAAAGTGGAGTATAAAAGTGCATTATGCTGAAACCCCAGAAATTTACCTTTTTCGTGCCGTCTAAAGTAGCTATCCAATCCGTGAGCTTCTTGGCAAAGAATATCTCCATTTGTGGAAGAAATAATAGCTGAAATGAGGTTTTGGAGAAGAAATCATGAAGTAGAACCTTTTGTAAAAAATAAGGCTGTAGTGGAGGCCAGCTGTCAACAATCTGGAGGTTTCTCACACTTGTGGCCGGCAAGCCACTGCCGGCCACCTCCTCTGGCTAGTAACTCCTATCTTTGGCCTGCAGCTCTCATTTCTGGCTTACTGTCCATTTGTGTGCTGGGCAGTGTTGGCAGCATGTGTTTTGTCTTGATCTTTTTGTGTTTTAAGGTCTTGTTTTGAGTTTTTTGGTTTTAGCAAGTGTTTATATGTATTCAAGTTGTTTTTGCTTTGTTTATCGAGTTGTATTTTGTATTTCGTATTTTGGTTGTTGGTCGGCTCATTACCCAATTAAGAACATTGTTTCAATCAAGCACTCTCTTGGCAAATCCGATTCCATTTCCATTTCATGCAAATATGGTGCACACGATGCAAAAATAATAGCACTTTTCATAAAAATTGCGAGGGTTTTATTTCGATCATTGTTTTTTTTTTTTGTAATTACAAAAGAGGCGTACAAGTTTCAAAAGAAAAAGTAAACCTATCTGAAGCTATACATGTGCTAATGCTACCAAACAAAAAAGGAACTAAGCTAAAGTACAAAAACATCAACGTCGGTCATCTTAAGCTCGAAAGGCCCTCTTCGTCCTCTTTCTCGGAGAGGACTCGAGAGCACTATCTCCATCGGCACCACTGTCAGAATCAGACCATGAACCAGAGCTGGTATCATCTCCGCTCCTTGCCTCAGAGCCAGCCTCAGCGTCACCTCCACTCTCAGACCCCGAGTTAGTATCATCATATCCACTCTCGGATGACTCAGAATGCCAACTCGCTGTCTTCTCGGAGTCACTAGTCTCAGAATTATCGTCGCTCAAAATGGGCTCTGAAGGACTACTATAGCCTCAGGTGCCCCTATCCCTGCCTTGACCGTGGCCCGCATTTCGGCTGCGAGCTGGAGCCTGTCTCTCTTTCCTCCCTGCTACTGGAGGAGGTGCTGCCAGTGCTGATGCTACCACTGGTGCCCTTGGCGTAGATGGAATTTGAAGAAGAAAAAAAAAATAGTTGTCTACATATCAGCTACAATGTGTGTATCAGATACAGGCATAGTATGCAGAATAAGTGTCATGCAAAAAACAGATACAGTATGAGTACAGTGTGCCAATACAGTGTATCAGTACCTTTGGGAAAAGACTACAGTTAAAGTACTGATGCCTATAGATGCCTACAAGTGCATTTGGGTGATCAATGTCTGGGATAAACATATTTGAAATGAAAGTGTGGGGTGTAAATTGTAAAGTGTGGTCCATACCTGAGACGTGCCTCGAACTCCGACATACTAGTGCCTAGCCTCTGTCGGCTTGATCGGAATCTAGTAAGCAGTCCCAGTCGGCCGCCAGCATGTGAGTGCAGTGGGAAGCTCCGGCCAACGGGTAGTCTGCTTAACAGGGGGAGCCCCTCTAGTATGGGCCCTAGTCGCCCGAGTCGCCTCGCCTGCCGCAGGAGCCCCTGCTCCCTCGCCTGCATGAGTGGCCATTAAAGGAGGCATAAAGTGAGTCTGAATGAATGTCGTGTAATCGCCCTCTCCTCTTGTAGCTCAGCCTTTTCACGCCCCCTTTCGGAAGTTGAAATAAGCCCTACAGTATCGGACTCCCGCGATTCTGAATCTGATCTCACAAGTGCAATGTGAGATAGATAAACACCAAAGAGTCCAAATCTGCCAAATCTTTTGGAAAATTGATTTTGAATCAAATTGCCAAAAATTGACTAGTTTGCCAGATACAGAGTCGCCACCTAAATGTTTTTGGGAAATCTAGGAAACCCATGACTCGTACCAAAGGCCACATGTCCGTCATCACCAAGATTGTCTCGGCTCGGGAACTTAGGTACAAGAGGGGAAGGTCATGAATGAGTTGAGCACCTTCGCTCGCCCGATCAAAGATCGACCTCTACCAGTCATGATATGAATCTTATGTACATTATATGCTCTTGTTCCAGTTATTAGGCTAGCATTACTATGTGATATGCACACACACAAGTATAGACTAATTTGCAAGAATTGAAATGCTTGATTCATGTTTGTTTACAAAATTGTTTCGTATATGTACCACTTGAAAAAGTGATAGCATATGAACATTTACTCAAATTATTCTAATTCAAGCAATTAGCCTTCATCCACAGGCATTCAAGCAGTTATAGCAATTAAGCAATTAGCCTCATGGCAAGCATGCTAGACATGGCAACAATTACACTCGTGCAATCATGCTAAAGCGAGTGAAGACTCACCTAGTACTCCAAGCCAAAGAGAGAAATAAGTTATGTGATATAACTAATGCAATGCATGCAACTAATAAGCTCGGCTACTAATATGGCATATGAAGCAATTTGATAACATGCGGTCTAAGCACATATTCAAAGAAGTATTAAACTAACAATGCAGTTAGAATAATGAACCGAGCCTCAGTGCATGCAATACAAATGGATTCAAGCATTAACACGATGTCTCTAAACTAACCATCATAAGCTAGTAAATAAAAGAGAGAAAGAAGTGGGGTTAGAAGACATACACATTATTACAACATTGCGCCCTCACGAAGGAGAGTCTGAATAAACTAACTAGCGAACTAGCTAACTAATTAAAGCTAAGCTAATTATTATAAAACAAATGAAATTAGCTAAACTGTTTAACTAATTATTACAACACTTGAATTAACTATTCTAGTTAACTAAAATAATTATAAAATGGAATCGAAGAACTAGCTAGCTACAACTAATTAATTACAACTCTTTATAAAATTAACTAGTTATAACTAATTAATTAAAACAAACATCTAAGCTAAATATTTAAGCTGAAACAGGCTAGGCATGCGAGGCATGTTCATGTACGTGCTCGGTTTTCACCCGAAAATCCACTGTTTTTCTTCTAGAAGGCCTCTGTTACGCAATAGAACACTAACACCTTTGTCCACTTCCAGAATAGCTCTGCTTTACTCAAAGAACACATTGCTGAATTTTGCATCAGTGGCGGGCCGGCCAGTGATGAGGGCCTGCCGGCCACCAGTGATAGCCGGCCGGCCATCAAAGGTGGCCTGCCAGCCACTGCTACCCAGTTCATCTTGCTGCAACAGAGAACAAACAGAGCATACACAGGGTATTCTCCAGGATTTGTTTGCACAATTCATCCCTCATTTTCATGGACAAATTAAAGAAGTAGTAAGCTTGGTTCACAAACCACCAATTCAAGAAATTTCATTACATGATGGCTTATGAATCAAAGTGTGCAATTTCAATAAATGCAACAAAATAATACTCTAACCTCCTTCCTTTCATGAGTTGATCAAGGGAAGTGGTGACCTTGGGAACTTGAACCATTTCATCACTAATGAGTGTGAAATGCCTCAAGTTTCCATGTGTTCAATTAATGTCCGATTGAACACAAAACCAATTATTATCTTGCACCATTTTAGTCCCATTTTAGTTACTCCATTTTAGATTAGCATCCATTCTTTAATTCATTGAGTCCAATGGTGAGTTTTAGTCCTCTAAATGGAAAGAAGGCTCAAACCAAGTGTTGTCTTAGGCATAAAAGAGACATCACACCGTTGGTAATGAACCCCAAAGGGATTAAACCATTAAGCATGACATCTCAATCTCATGCTTTAAACAAACAAATTATTTGAATCACTAAAGCAAAACAAAAACCAAGAAAGGAGGGAGGTTGCAGAGGTGATTAAGAGTGATCACAAGTATGGAAAGCCATAAATAAATGCAATCAACTCAAATAAGATGGTGTTTAAGGCCTAGAACACCAAACTTATGAGGACAATTACACTACAAGCATGCAAAACAAAGCTCAAATGCAACTATCAACCAAAGACAATGCTAAAAAAGTCTAAAATAAGTCCTAAAACATGCTGGAATTAATACAAAAAAGGCTAGATTAATATGCTAAAACATAGCACAAGCTATGCTAGTAAGCAAGACACAAGGATGGGAGGCTAATCCTTTCAAATTTGGACTTCAAAACATGATTTTGGTCACTGAAATAACTTTGAAAATCGGTGTTTAAAAGCTCAAAAATAGATAGTAAAGGGTGGGAAACACAAGGGTAAAGGCCTTTAGAACAAGGTGCAAAGAAGGGTGAACCACCCATCAACCTTTAATGGCCTTAAAACCCAACTTCAGCCCAAAAATAGTTGAAAAATAGTAAGAATAATAGCAAATAAAATAAAGCAACAAGCAAAGCCTTATACCTCTTGAAGAGAAGACCAATTCTAGGTAACAAATCAAGACAACACACCCATCAAGAGCTCAAACCAAGCTCAAAAGTACCTTAGCTCAAAGATGAGAAGATTTTATTAAGGGTGTATAGGCAAAGGTTAAGGATATGTAGGCTAAAGTGTAGGAATTTGGAAAAGAGAGAGAGAGTTGTAAAAAGAGAGGAAAAGTTTTGCTCTAAAATTTTTCTAGCCTTAAAGGGTGAGAGGGAGGCCCTCTATATATAGAAAACATGAATTCTCCTCAAGAATATCCAGCCCTATATGTGGGAGCAGATGCAAGCATTTTGTGAAAAGAGCTGGCACAACTGTCACAAAATATCTGCAAAACACACTGGTGGCCAGCCAGCCATCACTGGTGGCCAGCAACCAAGAGTGATGGCCAGTAGCCCAAAGGTGGCCGGCAGGCCACCAAGGGTTGCAAGCTTGGAGAACCAAGGTTTGGTCTAAGAATGAGGCAACAAGGGTGTAGGGTTTGAAAAGCTCAAAGCTGTGGCATTCTACCGAGGACTTCGAGCACTTGACGAGCATATAGACTCATCATCGGGTGTGCATGCGATGATGTCCAAGTCGTAAAGGCCGTCAAAAATGGGGTGTCTACACCTCTAAAGAAGTCAGCGTCCAGGCCTACCATAAACTATATGATTGCGTCAACTGGTAGGCTATCTGCTATCCTCATAAACGCTGAGGGTGGCATCAGAACGACTGGATCAAGAAAGCCCAGAGTCTGGCATACGAATCTCTCGCTCAAAAACCAAGCCCAATAAACTGGGCCCTCCAATAGAATCCGGAAGCGTGATGTGCCCCAAGCTCCCACATACTGGTCTCTCACCCCGGTTGGCATCATCGCCCAAGGCTGCCACATGATCTGCAAGTAAAGAATGTATAGATTGTTAGTCGCCGTCAGTTGCCAAAGTATGAATCAAAACAGTAGTAAAGCAAAAATGATTGTGAGTTTAAGGTTACCTTGTCGGCGACCACTGTATCAAAGTAATGACGGAAGAAGGCGAAGGTCTCATGACTCCGACGCTGACACCGGCCATCGTATCGTCGCGAGTAAGGTACAACAAGGGGGAGCTCCTCCATAGGCTCTGGAGCGAGGGCTGGAAAATATACGTAAACCCACAGCTACAAGGAAAGGGCAACGATATTATCAACAATATGAACAGATATAGAAAGTGCAAAGCAGAAAGCACAGAGTAAGAACAGATACAGAAAGTACAAACCAAAAAGCATAGGTGTTGAACAGATATAAAGCAGAAAATGTGAAATAGAAAGTATAAGTGCAAAGAGAGAATTCAAATACATACCTCCTAGGCTCGCTAGTAGCCTCCGATCTGCTCTTCCTTTATACGGGAAGTGGAGCTCATGTAGCCGTAAAGGGTGGCGAGGCCAGCTCCGCCCCAGTCATAGAACCGAACCCGGGGTAAGGTCACCAGTGCGTTCTGAAGGTATAAACCTACGATGTTCCACCTGTTCGAAAACAAGGTGGTACCGAGGACAAACATCAAGAAGCCCCGAGCATACTGTTCCCTCTCCTCTGGTGTCTCAGGCTTGCTCCTGCAGAACTGCTCGACAAACCAACTGTATCTCACCATGGCCGATCGGTATAGGGGTGGACGTGCTCCCAGCAGGTGCATCCAAGCGGCCTCCCACTCGTTCATATCCGTGTCGAAGGGGATCGGATCACCCCTACTCCTAAGCCTATGATCATGGTAAAGTCGTAGAGGGTTGTCGTTATCACCCCGACAGGAGAGAGGTGGAATGAGTTGGTGGTGTCCCACCACCTCTCTACCAGCACTCCAAGAAGTGGCCGGCTCGCTATGACGCGTGACAGTCCAGAGCAGAAAAGGCCGAAGCCAGCCTCATCGATTATATCTCGGACCCCGGTAGGGAGCTCATCGTACCAGTCCCTCGCAGTTGTCACTCCGTACCCCTTGTAGGCACGGGAGTCTCCCTGTGGCAGAGAAAAAGAGTAAATCAGACAGTGATGAAAGAACAGTCAGATGAAAGGCAGTGCAAGAAATGCACTTAAAGGAAATGCAGGAATGCATGAAAACAAAGGTCATACCTCAGCAGTGCTGGAAGAAAGGTGGGAGTCCGACTCCCTCAGTAAGATGTCCTCTGGTACGCCACGAGCAAAATCGCTGAAACGCCTGATGCCTCTAGGCGGTAATATGTGCGTGTGGGGATGATATGTCGCCAGATTGAAGGGCTGCACTCTCAATGGTAACAGCTTTGGCTCGAACTCTGGCGTGAACTCCGCCTCAAGGTTAGCCTCAATGTCCTCTGTTTCCCCCCCATCAACGTCAGCAACTACTGGCTCCTCTATCTCAGCTATAGGTGGAAACACAAGTGGAAGCTCGAGAGGAGCTCCGTCGTGAGATAAATCATCTGCCATTTGGAAAATGGGTGAAAAATGAAGAAAAATGGAGAAAAGAGGGAAAACTTGGAAAAAAGTCAACCCTAGGAGAGAGAAAATGGGAGAAAAAGTCAAAATCTGGGAAAGTTCACAAAACCCGAGAGAAACTCGAGGGGAACAAGCCTAAAGTGGTGAAAATGAAGAAAAAGTGACAAAATCAAAATCTGATCGGTTCAAAATGTAGAGAATCAAGAGGGTTTTACGAAAAAAGTTTGCGTGGGGTGTTCAAAAATGCGTACAAAGCACGAATCTAGAGAGATAAAGTACCTAGAGAGGGAGGAGAAGTGATTTCGGGCTTGGAGAAGTGAGGAAATGAAGTATGAAGTGGTATACTTAAAAACCCGAAGCAAAAAGTCTAATTTGCCCCCAAAACTGCCACGGGTGGCCGGCAAGCTTGGACGGAGACGGGCAGGTGGCCGGTAGGTGGCCGATGGCTCTCAGTTGGACCCTGGTGTTGTTCTGTGCTTCTTCTTCTCGAGTAGTGTATAGAAGGTTCTGTTTTGAGAGCTTGCAGCTGTGTTCCAATGTGTGAATGTGTCCCACTTGCCACTATGAACGAGGTGTATCCTTTTTGAGCATGTTACAATGCCTCCAAGAGGTAAATCGGAGGTTGCCACCGAATTTTTATTTGTTTTGTCAAATTACAACTGTTGCATAGAACATGCATTTTCATATACACTTATATCACATATGTGCCTTGCATCGCTTATAATTCATGCATAGAATGTGTACTCATATGTGCTTTCTGGTCTTACATGGAATATGCTTTCAATAGCCGCATCTGTTGGTTTTCTATCACTGTGGTGATTTGTAATCTCGTTCAATTTATTCATCTATCGCACAGGTTCACTTTGTGCATCTATCGCATTTGTTCATTTTGTGCATCTATCGCGCACATTCAATCCTCTATGTTTTATCTCGGGACGCGTGAAGCACGAGCCCGAGAGGTTTCTCTTGTATCTCAGGACACGTGAAGCACGGCCCTAGGCGTGTTTTATCTCGGGACGCATGAAGCGCGAGCCCGAGCAATTTCTCTTGTATCTCAGGATGCGTGAAGCACGGCCTTGGACATGTTTTACCTCGAGACGCGTGAAGCATGAGGCCAAGCAGTTTCTCTTGTATCTCAAGATGTGTGAAGCACGATCGTGGGCATGTTTTTATCTCGAGACGCATGAAGCGCGAGCCCGAGCGGTTTCTCTTGTATTTTAGGACACGTGAAGCCGACCCTAGGCGTGTTTTATCTCAGGACACGTGAAGTGCGAGCCCAAGTAGTTTCTCTTGTATCTTAGGACACGTAAAGCGCGGCCCTGGGCATGTTTTATCTCGGGATGTGTGAAGCGCGAGCCCGAGTGGTTTCTCTCCGTGTTCCTAGGCTTGAATATTCATATCCATACTTTGAACCAATAGAGATGGAAAACCCGAATGGCCTAAATGGGCCCAACCAGACCCTTAAGGATTACTTCACACCCACTGCATACACATCACCATCATGCATCCAATTACCCAACACCACTGCTGCTCATTATGAGATTAAGTCCAGTACCATAGAAATGCTCCCACCATTCCATGGACTAGCTCATGATGATCCTTATAAACATTTGAATAAAATTCTAGAAATTTGCTCTACAGTGAGGATCTAGAATTTCAGAAATTAGGCCTTAATGTTGCGATTGTTCCCATTCTCATTAAAGGACAAAGCCAAACACTGGCTGAACTCCTTACCTGCTAATTCTATCACAACATGGGACCAATTACAGCAAAAGTTTCTAGAGAAGTACTTTCCCGTTGGTAAGACCAACCAACTTAGGCGAGCCATCACCAAATTCGCTCAAATTGATGGCGAGCAATTTCACGAGACATGGGAAAGACTTCGTGACCTTTTCCAATAGTGTCCCCACCACCAAGTGCTTGATTGGGAACTTGTGCAGACCTTTTACTATGGCTTAACTGAGCCTCACCGCCAAATAGTGGATTCATCTTGTGATGGGACATTCATTTCCAAAATGATGCCGAGGCATGGCAATTATTTGAGAACTTAAATGATTATTTCCTTCACCATGCCTCTACAGCCCGACAGCCCGACAAGTCCGGCAACCAGTAGTTGGAGCCCCGAAAAGAGGGGGCATTTATGAGGTCAAGCAAAATCTAAAGTTAGCCCAACAAGTAGAGGTATTGTCCCACAAAATGGACCAATTATTAGCTGCGGAACATGCCCCTACATAGCAAGATCAACCTCAATTTCACGAGGAATGTGCTATTTGTGTGAGCCCTGCTCATGACTTGAGTGAGTGCCCTTCGGCATCATAATTTTCGGAATTAGTCCAAGAGCATGTGAATACGGCTCAAGGATTCTCCTACCCGGGTAATGACCCATATTCCAATACATATAATCCTTGATAGAGAAATCACCCTAATTTTTCATGGAGACCTCTTTCACAAGGCACTTTTTACAATCCTCCACCACCAAGGCAGAATTTTAATAATTTTGCCAACCAATCTTCCTACCAGCCACCACAACCTTATCGACCCCCACAACCTTACCAATAACCACAACCCCTGCCTGTTCCTCAAGGTAACTCGGCCTTTGAGACTCAGGTGTTAGAAGTTCTCTCAAAACTTAAGGGGTTAGCACCAGTAGTTCACCCCAATCTCACTCTATTGCCAAGCTAAAGGCCCAATTGGGTCAAATGGCTAACAACATGAATATGAGAGAGAAGAGGAAATTACCGAGTCAGATTGTGGCCAACCCTAAGGGTCAATACGAGGCAGAGGGGTCGGGTGGAAATGGAAAGCACCATGAGCAAGTGCAAGTGGGTGAATACCTTGAGAAGCGAGAGGGAGTTAGAGCCTCAGCCAATTGCATCTGATGCAACTAGGGCTAAAAATGGTGACCACAGTGGTACACCCAATGAGAGCAAGGGTGAAAGAGAAACACCTAAGAGGGATGACTTAGTCCCTAGCACTTCACATGAGCCTAAGGCACCATATGTGCCTAAGGCACCCTTTCTACAATGCCTTGATACACCGTCCACTTTTAATAAGAATGCGGCATCCATGGAAGCAATGATGGAGGTTTTCAAACAAGTTAAAATCAACCTCCCCTTATTGGAGGCAATTAAGCAAGTACCCTCCCATGATAAATTTTTAAAGGACCTTTGTATGTAAAGGCGTAGATCTAGGACACACGTGTCCCAAAAGGTTGTACTCACGGAGCAAGTAAGCTCGATCTTGTTGAATGACACACCCCCTAAGCTTAAAGACTCGGGTGCCCTAACCATTGCATGCATCATAGGGGACCATGTCATTGATAGGGCCTTGTTAGATTTAGGGGTTAGTGTCAATTTGTTACCGTACTCTATGTACGAGGAATTTGCGCTTGGCGAGTTGAAGCCCATTACTGTTACTCTCTAGTTGGCTGACCGGTCCCTCAAAATGCCACGTGGCATGATTGACGATGTGCTAGTAAAGGTTGATAGGTTTTATTTTCCTGTTGATTTTTTGGTCTGAGATATGGAACCGGTAAGTGATCTTAGGCCAACCTTTCTTGGCTACAGCCAATGTATGCATAAATTGTCATACCGGGATTATAGAAGTTTCATTTGGGAATATGCAAGTGAAACTCAATGTTTTCCAAGCATCCCAACAACCTCATGAGAGAGAGGAGTGCTTATTTGTGGATGTTGTGAATGGGATTGTAGAGGAGGCTTTACCCTCCATTCTTGTAGAGGACCCTCTAGAGGCTTGTCTAGCTCATTTTGGGTTTGAAAATTTTGATATTGACGGGTCGGTTGAGGAGGTGAATGCTTTGCTTAATTCTTCTACACTGGATTTTCCTCCATGGAAAGCTTGGTTTGAGTCCCTTCCTCCTCTGTCTAGAGAGCCTGCAATACCATCCTTAGTCACACCCTCTACACTTGAGTTGAAACCACTCCCGACCACACTTAAGTATGTATTTTTAGGGCCTCAAGATACTTTACCTGTCATCATTGCATCTGACTTAACTGCAGAGCAGGAAAGTCAATTAATGAGTGTTCTTATGGCACATCGGAGTGCTATAGGGTGGTCGGTGGCCGATTTAAAGGAGATAGATCCCTTCGTGTGCATGCATCATATACATTTAGAGGAAGATACCAAACCTTCTCGTGAAATGCAACGGAGACTTAATCCCAACATGAAGGAGGTGTTAAAATTGTTGGATGCGGGTATTATGTACCCCATCTCAGATAGCAAGTTGGTGAGTCCCACACAAGTGGTGCCCAAGAAATCGGGCATCATTATTGTAGAGAATGAGAAAGGAGAGTTGGTCCCCACACGAACCACTACTGGGTGGCGAGTGTGTATTGATTATAGGAGATTGAATTCCATGACTAGGAAGGATCATTTTCCTCTACCATTTATTGATCAAATTCTTAAGAGGTTAGCGGGGCAGGGTTTTTACTGTTTTCTTGATGGCTACTTGGGGTATAATCAAGTCCCGGACTTTTGCTTACAGGCGTATGCCCTTTGGGCTATGTAATGCACCGGCGAATTTTCAACGGTGTATGATGGCTATTTTCTTTAACATGGTGGAGAAATTTTTAGAGGTTTTCATGGGTAACTTCTTCGTGATTGGGCCGTCTTTTGAGGAATGTCTCCAGAACTTAACCAAAGTCCTTATTCGTTGTGTGGAGACAAACCTGATTTTGAGTTGGGAGAAAAGCCATTTTATGGTTCGTGAGGGTATAGTGTTAGGACACATTGTGTCCCCTCGAGGCATAGAGGTTGACAAAGCTGAGGTTGGCCTCATTGCAGGCCTTCCTCCACCCAATTCTATGAGTCAAATTAGGTTTTTCCTAGGGCATGCAGGTTTTTACCATAGATTCATCAAAGACTTTAGTAAAATATCATGTCCTTTGTGTAGTTTACTTGCTAAGGATGCAACTTTTATCTTTGATGGGGCATGTTTGAAAGCCTTTGAAACACTAAGAATGGCCCTTACTACCACCCCAGTCATGAAATCACCGGATTGGTCACTTCCCTTTGAAATCATATGTGATGCCTCAGATTATGCTATCGGGGCTGTGTTGGGCCAAAGGGTCAATAGGGCACCATATGCTATATACTATATACTATGCTAGTCACACTCTCTCGGATGCACAATTGAATTATACTACTACCGAGAAAGAGTTGCTAGCTATGGTTTTTGCCTTAGATAAATTCTGGTCCTATCTCCTAGGCTCCAAGGTCATAGTCTTCACTGATCATGCCGCTTTGCGGTATTTACTATCAAAGAAAGAGACCAAACCTAAGTTAATTAGAAGGATATTGTTGCTTCAGGAATTTGACTTAGAGATCTGAGATAAGAAAGGATCTGAGAATGTGGTGGTGGATCACCTCTCCCGAGTCCTTATTGAGTATAATAGTGACCCTTTAACTTTGCATGATTTGTTTCTGGACGAACAACTTCTTGTGGTGTCATGAGCGAGCCCCCTGTGGTTTGCACATATTGTGAATTACTTGGCCATTGTGCAAATTCCTCAAAATTGGTCTAAGCAAGACAAACACTGATTCTTTTCGTAGGTCAAGTATTATTTTTGGGAGGATCCAGAGTTGTTTAAATATTGTTCCGACCAAGTGATCCGACGGTGTGTGCCAGAGAGTGAGGTGCATAGCATTCTTACATTTTGTCATTCTTTTGCATGTAGCGGTCATTTTAGTGGGCATAAAATAGCCGCCAAGCTTTTACAAAGTGGGTTTTATTGGCCCACAATTTTTAAAGATGCCCATCAATTTTGTAGAACTTGTTTGCGTTGTCAGCAAATGGGTTCGATATCTCGTCGTGATATGATGCTAATGTCCTCTATTCTTGTGGTAGAGATCTTTGATGTTTGGGAGATTGATTTTATGGGCCCTTTCCCGTTGTCGTTCGAGTTTGAGTATATTTTCTTGGCAGTGGATTATGTGTCTAAATGGGTGGAGGTAATAGCTACCCGATCAAACGATCATAAAGTAATAATCAAATTCTTGCGTGAAAACATCTTTAGTCATTTCGGGTTTCCTAGAGCCATAATAAGTGACTAGGGTACGTATTTTTGTAACCGGTTCTTTGAGTCGGTAATTAAGAAATACTTTATCACTCATAAAGTGGGCACTCCATACCACCCTCAAACTAGTGGCCAAGTGGAAGTCTCTAATAGGGGGTGAAGCACATAATTGAGAAAACGGTGAGGCCAGATAGGAAAGATTGGTCAAAACGCTTGATTGATGCATTATGGGCCTATCGCTTTGCTTATAAAACACCCATTGGGATATCACCATATGGGGCGGTGTTTGGCAAAGCTTGCCACCTCCCGGTTGAACTTGAGCACCGAGCGTTGTGGGCCACAAAGAAGTTTAACTTTGATGTGGCCATGGCTGGGCTCAACCAGAAATTGCAACTCAATGAGTTGGAGGAAATTCGAAATGATGCATATGAGAGTTCAAGAATTTTTAAAGCTCGGACTAAGGAATTCCATGACAAGCACATTAATAGAAAATCCTTTGAACCCGGCCAAAAAGTGTGGCTTTTTAACTCAAAACTAAGACTCTTTCCGGGTAAGCTTAGATCAAGATGGGATGGTCCCTTTGTGGTTATGGAGGCATCTATTCATGGTGCCGTTGAGGTGCAAGATCCAAAGAATGGTCACATTTTCAAAGTGAATAGCCAAACATTGAAGCCATATATAGAGGGGATTGGGAATGGAGATATGATTGAGTCCATAGCTTTGATGGACCCTTTTTGCTATGATTGAAAGATTGATGTCTTGTTCTCTTTTTTTTCCTTTCTATTCTATTCTATTTTTCTTTATTCTTGTTGTGCTTTACTTGCGTCTCCTCTAAAGGTGTAATTCATTTGGTGTTTGTCATGCCCGAACGACTTCTGACGGTCTGGTATAGCCACCTAATTGTGTTTGTAATGAGTTCCTAGGAGACCAACTTAGACGGTGGAAACTAGAGTTCGAATGGCAAAGCCAAAAACGCAAAGGTCTGGAATTTCGGAGACTAAAGTCTGGTTTGAATACCCAGGGGTGTGGAGATTGCTTCAAAATCACCCCGGCTTGAACTCTATATGGCATCCCCATAGGTCAAGTTAGCTTTATGCGCCTCGATTCTGGATATTGAATCAACCTATTCTGTCACCCTGTTGGAGAATAGGGAAAGTTACACACACTGTTAGGGAGAAAAGTAATACCCATGGTTTTCGCGTGAAGATTATACTTTTGTTGCGCATTTTGATATTTTGGATGTTCTATTTTTTATTTCAAATGTGCATTGAAGGTGGAAATGGTTTAAATTTTTATTTGGATTGTGATTGGGTTTTTATTTAAAATAAATAAATAAATAAAATTGGGTTGTACTTGGTTTTTTAAAAAAAAATGCAGCAGACTGCACGTGCGGCCTACACGGGCACACGAGCGGAAGTCCCAATCAGAGCGCACGAGTGGAAGGGCATAGCCGCACGAGTGGCCCAGGCCCAAAAGCATTCTACTTTCACACCACAGGAGCGGCCTAATTACGCCGCTGGAGTGGCCATGAGCGGCCTTCTCAAAAAAAAAAAAAAAAAAGTTCTATTTTTTTTTTTTCTTATTTTATAGATAATAAATAAAAAATTTTATGTAGTTCTATTTACGTACTTTATTTATATAAAAATAAAAATAACAAAAAAAAATCCGTACATTCTTGTATTTGTTTGTTTATTTATTTATTTATTTTATTTTATTTCAAAAAATAATAATAATAATAATAAATCAATTTTGTTGACAAAACCCTAGACCCACTTGTTGACCCCCCTCACTTTCCCAACTACACTATCTCTCTATCTCTCATCTTCTTCTTCTTCTTCTTCTTCTTCTCTCTCTCTCTCTCTCTCTCAACCCTACACACCCACTCCATCTAACCCCACCATCACCAACTTCTTTTTCCTACTTTTTTCCACTTTCACTCACCACAACCTTCCACCAGCGCATCACCATATTTTCCGACCGGCAACCTTCCGACAACTATTTTTTCCAGCGAATCTCCATTCTTTCTCTCTTTCGTCACTTTTTCAAGGTAACTCATTTTGCTTTAGATTTGTGTTGTTGTTCTTTCAATCTTATATTTTAGTTTAATTGATTTTAGTTTTTCTTTTTTGTAGTCCCTATTTTGTTCATTGTTCATCTAACACCCACAACAACTTAAACCAAAAAAAAAAAAGGTGAATAGAGTGACTCTGGGAGAAACAGCCACACGTGTGGCCCCTGCCGGCGCACGTGCGGCGATTTGAAAAAAAAAATAATAATAATAATTAATAAATAAATAAATAATCTCATAAATACAAGTAGTAGTAATAATAATAATAATTATTATTTATTTATTTATTTATTTTTATATACTATAGTTGTTTAGTTTAAATTGTTTAGTTAGTGGTTCTTGTTAGTTTAATTGGTTAGTGGACTGTTTTTATTTTTGTTTTAATTGTGTAGTTAGTGATTTAGTTTTATTTTTATTTAGTGATTTAATTGTTAGCTTAATTGTTTAGTTTTTTTTTTCTGAATTTTTATTTTATTTTCTTCTACTAACTTAGATTATTTTATTTTATTTTCTTATTTATTTATTCATTGTAGTTCATATGTGTGTTTGTCAATTTGTCTCATGCTAACTTAGTGTAAGTTAATTTTTGTAGTATATATATATATAAGTTTTTTTTGAAATAAAAGAAATTCGGTAGTGTGATGGCAATGAGGATTCGCATGATTTGTGCATGCATGCGCTGTTTGATGCGGTCTAATATAATGGTTCCATGTTTTTGGTTGTGTTGGTTGTCTTATTTTGTGCAGGAATGGCTACATCGTCCCATCAAGCACCTAAACGGCCTCACAATGCCAACAATGCTGCTAGAGATGTATCGATCGACACCTGGGCCAACAAACCAATTGCCTGTGACACATCTTTTGATGTGGACTTCTTTCGGCGCCATCAAACTACTGCATGGAGTGTCCAACAACTTGAAGACCGGAGCCTCTTAGGCATCTGCACCATCATTGAACCGGCATATCCTCGCATTGTGTGAGTCTTTCATCATAATATGTACATCAGTGACGAGGCCCCAAGAGCTCTTTGCTCCCTTGTTTGACGAGGTGGAGTTAGTGGTCACACCAGCTTCTATTGCTGAGGTTCTCCACTGTTCCATGGACACTATCGATGAAGAGCAGTTTCTGATGTTCACTCGGGAACTCACAGTCCCAGCATTGGTGACCGAATTTTATGGCAGCAGGATGATGACAACCGCACTAGCATCCGGCGGGCTAACTTACCACGCCGCCTTCTCTTCCTCGATGCAGTTTTGAAAAAGAATGTCATCCCTCTAGGCCACAAGGAAGAGCGGTGAGGGGACTTCCTCCGTTCCTTGCATCGATTCGACTTCGGGTTTTAGGTTGACATCCCTACTTTGATCTACAACCAGATAAACCGAATCCTTAATGAAGTCAAAATGCGCAATACCCGAGGCAGTTCTACGTGGGCCCTCCCTTTCGCCAACCTCATCACTGAGCTCATAAAAGGCCAAGGGACATACCCACTCGAACCCAATGAGGTTCAGCTTCTGTCGCCCACACTTTATGGTAAAACCCACTGGCGCCAAACCACTGCTCGCCTGCTGCCTCCACTACTCCTCGCCGAAGCCCCAGCCAATCCTAATGATGCTCTAGTAGATCCCACCGCCAGTGCCACCGCCATTCCGTGTGACGAGGGCACAATATCAAGCTCTTTTGCATAATCAAGCCGCCATTCAGTCATCTGTGGTTGATCTCCAGACAGACTATCAGGCCTATCGGGATTACTCGCAAATGGCATTTGATGGGTATCAGTAGTCAGTTGCATCTCTGCAAACTGACTTTTACGCATACTGGGACTCGAGCGAGCAGCGGTTTGATCAGCTTGCCGCTAGGGTTCATGATGAGGCGTTTGAGACTCAGACACTGATACATGCCCTATTTGAGCAACATTTTCCACCACCGCCGGATCCACATCAGTGATATCTGTATATTTTCTTTGTTTTATTTCTTTATTTATTTTTGTTTTATTTTATTTTATTTTTCTTTTCCTTTTATATTGTACAGTTCAAAAAAAAAAAAGTGTGTGTGTGTTTGGTGTGTCCTTGCCTCGCTAGATGTGCGCCTACGTCGTCTAATAAGATCCTCTTTCTCTCATTTTACTATCTACTGTACAATTGCTTACATTGAGGACAATGTTGTATTCCAGTTGGAGGGTGAAGGTATTTATAAATAACCATTCATGTTTGTACTTGTTACACTTGATTGCACCACTTCACTTAATGTTCACTTTGTGCCAGTATGGTAATGATATCAGCATATGTTAATTGGGGAATGTAGTGGGTTTGTATGAAAAGGGTTTATTAGGTAAATACTCACATGTGATGTTTGCACTAGGATAGTTGTTTGTATTTGTGGTATTAGTACACTTGTCATAAATATGCCTTAATTCACATGAACACACTATCATAGCGGTGACCTCTTTATTATAATCTCTGGTGTACATCATTGATAATGGCTAGGGTTGCAGAAAAGAATAAATGAGTAGCCAAGATTCTTAAAAATAAAAATTTTAAAAAAAAAAAAAAAAAGCAACAACAACAACAACACTTGACTTGTTTGGGTTTGTAGCATTTTTAACTCGAGTTATTAAGCCCGTAAGGGTGTCTCTACACCTAGTGTCCTAAAATCGTCTGGTTTGGGAGTCATTGGCCCAATACTTGCTACATTGGTTAATTAGAAAGCTTAAGGGACTTAGACATTGCACAGTTAAGGAAAAATAAGGAGAATGACTTGTTCAGATTCGTAACCTTTTCAACTCGAGTTATTAAGCCCGTAGGGGTGTCTTCACACCTAGTGCCCTAAAACCGTTTAGTTTGGGAGTCATTGGGCCAATGCTTGTTACAGGGGTTGATTAGAAAGCTTAATGGATCAAGACATTACACAGTTAAAAAAAAAAAAAAAACTTTTGAGAATCTTGGCTACAACAGCTTGGTTTTTCTCTATATGTTGGGTGTTATTATGAGTTACACTGGGCTATTATAGTGGACAGTTAACTAATATAGAGATTGCACTTTACACCAAGGGTACTGATGATGTGTCCACTAGCATGCACAAGTACAGGGGACTTTACTTTTGTATTAACTGAATTGTGATTTTGACTTCATAGATTCCTTCATGCTTGTCCATTGTGCCTTCAATGACTCATCATGTCTTAATATCACACTGTAGTGGCACATAAGTTGATTGTTAGGTAGAGTAGTGTGGTTAATTGTTGTTGAGCGGATATGAATATGTTGATATTTGTGGGTATCATTTTTGAAAACCCTCACGAGACTATACTCGTCCACTTGGCATAACCTTGTGGTTTAAAGGATTGTTACATATGCTAAATGCAATCGTGATCCCTACGAAAGTGGCTTAGAGTTATTTTACTTTTCTTATTTCTTTTGTTTTGCTTGAGAACTAGCAAAATGTAAGTTGGGGGATGTAATGTAGGACGAAAGATACCACATTGAGCCCACTTAAGTTACATTTTTGGTCTTTCAATTTTGTTTATTTGGTGGAGATGATGTGTTTCATGCACTTGTACAGATTTGCCAAGAAATATGCAAATTCAATTAAAAAGGGCGCGAAAGCAAATCCTCCGTGCGAGAAGTGAAAAATCTGAGCCAGCCAAACCACCACATGTGCGGCCAAGCTTCACCGCATGTGCGGCCCACCACCGCTCGAGCGGCCCATATGAGCGCTCGAGCGGCCTACCTAGGGACGCATGCATAGAATTTTGAGTGTGTTTTGTTGGGAATAAAAGGAGAAAAAATAGGCTAACCTAGGGTTCGAAAATTATTCTAAGGAAATGGAGGCTAGGGTTTTAAGAAAAAGGTGATTTCTCCTCAAGCTAATTGAATGACAACTTCCATGGGGACTTCTTCTTCATCTTCTTCCTTTTCCCACTCATTCATGAGTGGCTAGTCTTCTTTTCTAGGGTTTTGATGAAACCCTAGCCATGTAATAGGATTTTTCATAAGCTTTGATTGTGAATCGGTTTGAATCAATGTATGGATGATTTAGAAGTTTGTAATAATTGTTTCTTTCATCTCTTCAAGAATTTTACTCTCTATGATTGTTTAATGCTTTCCATACCCTAGTTTTCTTTGTGTTTGTGTTCAAAATATGAGACGAGTCATGCTACGAGAGACAGGTCGTGTTGCTGCCATAGTTTAGAGCAAACGCCTCGTGTTACTCGGGATGATTCATGCTTGTACGTTGAATGCAACAGCCTTCTTGATCAATATTTTAAACTTGTAGTTGTGAAATATTGGGTATTTCAAACTGGATTGCAATTGATGGTCGATGTTAAATCTCATTTATGTGGTTAGTAGTGAATTCTTTGCCCTAGGATTTTTTTCCAAAAATTAATATCTCAAACCCTAATTTTAATTGTTAATTTAATTTCTCAATTTCATTTAATTCCTATTTAGTTATAAAATCTCTCAATCTTTTTAATCAAAATTAATTTAGGAATTTAGCAATTGAATTAGTCTAATTTCACATTTGTCCCTATAAATAGATATCTGGACTTGCCATTATTCTAAAAGAATTTGGTATAGTTCAGTATTTAATTTTGGTGTGTAAAACGTCCCATCATATACACATATGGAAAATAATTAATTTTTTAACTTCAAATTTAAACATTATTAATTCTTTAACATGACATGGGCTTCTCTCCAGTCCTCTATCAGACTGGAGAGGTGTTGTTGGGCCTTGTGGCCCCATTTTTTGACCCCATTTTGATAATATAAACCATGCATATTTTAGGATTCATAGAGTATATCATCTCTGTAAAAAATCAAGTCGATTAGATAATGACAATCATATGTTTGTATTAGTTTTGTATGAAAAAAAAATAGGCGGTGAAAAAATAAACGGTTTATAAAAAATTGATCCAAATACATAATTTTTGTTAACAAATTGACTTGATTTTTTGTAGAGATGATGTACTCAACGAATCCTAAAATGTGAATGGTTCTGATCATCAAAACGGGGCTAAAAAATTGGCCCATTGAATGTTTAATCCGATATTGGAACCGCCAAATAAGCTCATACCGGTCACGAATTAATAAATTATGATATAATTTATACATAATGTTTAAATTTATTATTATCAAATATTTTTACTAATTAATTTTTAATTTTTTAGATTAAGTGTAAGATTAAAGCTAAAATATAACAAATAATTTAGAGCAGCTCTATCTTAAATAATTTTTTAATATATGAATATATGTAACTATTTATTTCATAGTGTTACCGTAAATATATAATTTTTTTACCTAAGTTCAATTTTTTTAATAGATATGCATAAAATATGTTCATATTTCTTATTTAAAAAATAAAAAATACTTATGGATATTTATTTACCAATTTAATAAATAAATAGGGCAAGTGATTCATAAGTCGAATATAGACAATGACAAATTTTAATGATTAGGTGAATGTCACGTTGACATAAATATGCAAGTTATTTATGTGTAAATCTGATAAAAATGAATAAAATTAATTGATTATAAATCATTTTTACTACATATTTTAGATAAATTTTATATTATTGTATAATTTTAAAATTAATTTTTGATTATTTGTATATACTTGTGCATAGCACTATCAAGGCCACTTTATTGGTTCTTAGCACGAACTAAAAATAAAACTAACTAAGATTTTAAAAAGAAAAGTGATTTTTTTTTAATTATTATTTAGTAGTTTCAAAATATAAAAATTGTTACAATTTATAGGTTATTGACACAAAACAAAATTAAAATGAAACTAACTAAGATTTAAATAAAAAAAAATAAAAAAATAAAAATAAAAAAGTGATGCTATACTTTTTTTATATAGTAGTTCCAGAATACAAAAATTATTGAAATTTATAGGTTATTAACACAAAACAAAATTAACAAATAAAAAGGTGATCCCTTGGTGTGTTTTTTCTTTTTCTTTTTCTTTTTTTTTTCTTTTTTTTAAATTTAGTAGCTTTAGAATACAAAATTTGTTAAAAATTATTAGTAGTAGACACAAAATAGAGTTAAATTTTGTACAATAAGATATCATAAATGCTTATTTTTTAACTCCAAGAAATTTAAATTTTAAAAAATTATAGGTGTCATTTAACTCTTATATAATTTTTAACGTACTACACATCCATTTTTATTTTTGAGAGTTTTTTCTAATACAAATTTTAAAAAATTATAGATGATATTTCACTCTTATCTAATTTTTAAATTACTACCCTTTTCTATTCTTCTATTATTAGAGCTGTATTAGATTTTTTTTTTCAAGTTTATCTTATTTTATTTTTAAATTTTTAAATTTCAACTTGATTTCTTTTTTTCAATCTTCATTTAATGTTTACTGAATTTCTTTCTACTTCATTTTTTTAAAATTTATTTAATTTTCTCTTTTTATATTCTTATAGTTCATACTCAAATTCAAACTTTATTTATTATTTTTTTATCTTATATTTATGGAATCCATTCTCGCCCTTAATTTTCAGTTAAGTTTATTCTTTTTCGAAAATTTATCTAATTTTCTCTTTCTATATTCATCTTCAAAACTTAATTTTTTTTTTATCTTTATTTTATATGTATAGAATTTCACTCTTACTCTTCCTTTTCAATTAAGTTGATTCGATTGAGTGTATTTCAAAAAAATTAATTAGTCTTGCATATCTATATAAACATAGTGAAATCACTCAAATCAATTATTCAAATACTCATTTAAATTGATATAATAATATTTAGTTAATTTTTAACCTATTTAGTATTGTTTATCACATTTTATTATTTACCCATGCATAATATGGGTTTTATGCTAGTTTTTCAATAGGTCAGAAAATATGTTACCCTTACAAATTATTGAATTTTTTTTATAAAAAAAAAATAAAAAAATTAACAACATACTTCTACACTTAAATGCATAAAGGCCTCATTTGGGAATATGCTATTTTAATAATTTTTTAACTTTTATGAAAATATGCGTAGAAAAATAGAGAAAGTGATGTGACAATTTATAATAATTTTTTAACTTTTTATCTAAAATGTATAACAGTCCCATCACAGAGCCTGATTTCCCCATGGCTCGACTGCCCCGAATTTCAAAATGACGCTGTTTTGATTTTATTTTATTTTTTTTTTCTGTTCTTCTTCCTCCCCCTGCCTTCTTCCTTCCCTCCCCTTCCCTTCTTCCTTCCGTTTTGAACTTTCAATTGAGAGAGTTATTGAATCAAAATCAAAAACAAAAACTCAAAAAAAAAAAAAAATCAAACCCAGTAAAAAAAATTCAACAAACCCAGCAAACCCACCTACAAACCCACATGAAAATCAAAATCAACAACCCACATGAAAATCAAAATCGACAAACCCAACAACCCACATGAAAGAAGAAGAACAGAGGAAGAAGCCACGTCTCTCCGTCGCCATCACCGTTTACGCAGCCCATCGTTCTTCTCCCTTCTTTATCGCCATCACTGTTGTTCTCCTCCCTTCTCTCTTCCTCCCTCTTTTCTCTCTCTCTCTCTCTCTCTCTCTCTCTCCTTTCTCTCTCTTGCCTCTCACCTCTGTTTCTCTCTCTCGCCTCTGTGTTCAAAAGAAACAAGAAGAAAAGAAAGAAAGAAAGAAAGAAAGAAAGGGAAGAAAAAGAAAAAAAAAAAAATGAAACCCAAAACGACGTCGTTTTGGGTTTTGAGCCAAATTCGAGCCGTTGATTTCAGGCCCTCAAACAATTTTCAATGTATAATTGACAAATAAGTCCTATGTTAGAGAGGGTCACATCGAGTGTATCTATATATATATATTAGATGGTGCATCGGGTGTACATTTGAGTGTAGAAGTTAACGTGTTTAGGCAACAATCAAGCTTTTAATTATTATTTTATATCACGATTTAAATTTTTGTGGTTGATTTTTATTTTGAAATAATTATTTTATAAGAAAAAATAAATCAAAAGGGGTGCAAGTGGTGCCTTATGGGTGTTGTCTTCCTTTTGCTTTATCAAAAGATTTAACAAGGAGTCTTAGCTCATAAAACATTTGGTTCTAGAAAATTGGGTTTTTTATTTTGAATAAAGGTTGGGACCCCCTTTGGGGGTCACCCCCTTTACCCCCCTTTGCCACGTGGCAAGAGGTGATTGGAGGAGCAGGAAAAAAAAGAAAAAGAAAAAGAAAAGGTGACCAATGAGAGAGAGAGGGGGTCCAAAGGGGGTCCTAAAAAGGGGGGATGAATCATTGTTGTTTTATTTTTTATATTTTTATATATTTTAAAATATTTTATGTAATTTTTTTATTTTTTATATACACTTAATCTAAATATACTTAAAATGTAAAATATTTATGAATAAAAACTTAAAAAATTTCACCAAATACAAAAAAATAAAAAAATTTGAATACATTTTCGTATTTTGAAATATTCAATAATTTTTTTTTTTTAGAGAAAATTGGTCTAACATCCTTCTCTAACTTTTTGTAATGGGAGAGGTCCACAATATTTTTTTTTTTTGTAGCCTAAGATCCCTCACCCACACCCATATATCACACAATCTCTCTCTCTCTCTCTATATATATATACACACCAAATCTCTATTCCTCTCTCTCTTCCGTCTCTGTATTCTCTCTATATATATCTGTAAATTTTGGTCCACACTGCAAATCTTTGATTAGGGCTTTTACTCACACACACACACACATACACACACACACACTCTCTCTCTCTCTCTCTATATATATATATATAAGAATGATTGATGTTTGTGGTGCTGTTTTGGGAAGAATCGGCTAAAAGATTAGTCGAACACGCTATTTGTGCTCGGAAACGTAAGAAACTATGGATGATGTCTCCACTATCTGCCTCTTTTTTTACAATTTGACATCCTCAAGCTTCCATAGTTGTCTATGTGTATATTCTTTCTAGACTCTAGTGTACTTAAAAATGAATATAGAGTTGAATGACAAATATATTGATGACCATGTCCCTATTTTCTGTATAGACGATATTTATATTTGTAAGACACATATTTGCATCACTTGTTGAATTACTTCCTTTATAGAGGGAAGAATTAAAAGGTTGACAAAAAATTATTTCATTTTTTTTCTTCTCTCTCTTCTCTGTATAATACACAGATAAATTTCTTCAAACTAGAGAAATTTCCAAAACACAGAGAAAATCAAAGAAATTTATCTGAATTTCTATGAGTTAGGTGAAATTTTTCTGATTCGAAATTTCTTTTGAATTTCTTTGAGTTGGGCTAAAATTTCTCTGAATCAAGCAAAATTTCTCTAAGTTTGGTTGAAATTTCTTTGAGTTTGGGCCAAAATTTTGATTGATTTTTTCTGGCATCTGAATTTTTCCTAACCCATCAAATTATATTGCTTCTTTGATTTTTACTGGTTAATTGTGTTCTTGTGTGTAATTTTCCTCTTGAGATGAATTTTCTCTAAACACATTAGATTCACTTTACTTTATGTGCCTTGCTTGATTTTCTATGATTAGTTGTCTCTTTGATTTTCTCTCTAATTTTCTCTAGCATTTTAATTTTCCCTAACTATATTAAACTCTTACTAATATGTGTTGTTTGTTTGATTTTTATTGGTTAATTGTTCCTTGAGCTGAATTTTCTCTGACATTTGAATTTTCTCTGAAAACATTAAACTCTCATTAATTTAGGTTACTTGTTTGATTTCACTGATTAGTTCTCTCATTGTGTGTAATTTTTCCTTCGAGATGAATTTTCTCTGGCACTAAGATATCCCCTTTAGAATAATTTTCTCTGAACACATTGGACTCTCTTTCTCTCTGTGCGTTGCTTGTTTTTCTCTGGCTAGTTCTCTCTTTGATTTTCTCTAGCAAGTGGACGGTAGGATTGGTCCTCCATGATTAGTCAAGATGTACGTAAGTTGGTTCGGACACTCAATTATATAATAACAATAATAAAAAAGATACAACAGATAGTCATACTCATTGTATTATACTCTCGTGCTATAAAACAGTAAAAAAATAACATTTATTGCACTTCCAAAATTATCATTTTAGGATCACCAATAGGGTTAGTTTGGTTGGCCAAAACTCTTGCACCTCATTAGGATGTCAATAGTTCGAATCTCTCCATTTGCGTGTGGGTCTTACTCCCTATGTATTAATTTTATAATTTTAATTTATTGAATTTCATTGTAATATTTTTTAGGGAGATTGACTAATAAGTTCCATATTTTGGACTTATAATCCATATAGTCTCATATTTTTTGTGTGTAATCCATTAAGTCCTTTTAGATGTGTAATGACTCATTTGCCAGCCACATTAGATTATCACATTTAGAAAAAGTACACAAAGGAGTTTTTCAGTGTTATATCATATCCGCCACATTGAAATGTCATATTTGAAAAAAGTACATTAAAGAATTTTTAATTTTTTTAAAGTGTTACGTCATACACGTCACATTTAAAAAAAATATACAAAAGAGTTTTTTTTTTTTTTTTTGGAATATCATATCATACCCGCCACATTGTCATATTTGGGAAAAATACACTGTTTTTATTTTTTTAGAATGTCACATCATATCCTCCATGTTGCCACATTTGGAAAAAGTACACTAAGGAGTTTTTATTTTTTTTAGAGTGTCATATCATATCCGCTACGTTCTCACATTTGGGAAAAGTACATTAAGAAGTTTTTGTTTTTTTTAGAGTGTCACGTTATACCCGTCACGTTGTCACATTTGAAAAAAATACACGAAGGAGTTTTCAATTTTTTTGGAATATAAGTCTTGGAGTGTCACATCATATCCGCTACATTATCACATTTGAGACATTTGAGAAAAGTACACTAAGGAGTTTTTATTTTTTTGGAATCATTGGAGTGCCACATTGGAATATCACATTATACATGTCACATTAATAAAAGAGTATAGTTATCCATCAAAACACTACCAAAATAAAAAAAATACGACTACATAGAAAGAAACTCTCTACTAATAGGACTTAATAGATCAATAGAAAAAATTTGAAATTAACTGAAGTATTTGTTTGCGAAATAAGATTCATTGGTAAATATCCCTATTTTATATGAGTCAAATCTATGGGAAAAAAAATCTTATCATTTTAGGACACAAATTTGGATGTTCCCGATTCAAAAAATGATACAATGATACAGAGATTTTGATAATGACCATGTGAGCAAGTCAAAGGTTCGAAGGATGTGAATATGATTCCTCTTTTCACTGGGCTCAGCTTATTATGTTGGGAAAATTTAGGATAGTTGTCCCTGTATTTTGATAATTGTACATTTTAGTGTCCGTAATTTTAATTGATGCGATTTTGACTTGTAATTTTAAATTTTGTATCAATTCAATTCAATTAATAATATCGTTAGCGTTTTTTAAAAAAAATTATAACTAAATTGGTTGAAATTAACTTACTGAATTGAGTAAGTTTATAAGTCTAATTGATTACCTCCCTTTGTATTTTTTTTATGAAAAATATGACACATAACACTTATGTGCATATTTTTCATAAAAAAGTGCAAAGAGTGATAATCAATTGGATGAAATAAACACAAAATCTAAAATTAAAGGTAAAAAAATATGTCGATTAAAAATATATGGACTAAAATAGGGTAAAATATAGACATCATTAATGTAATTTTACCTATTATGTTTTTCTTCTATTCTCATTTGATTCTATCATGACCATGACTATGATACGTAACCTTTTGACGTCAAATATCCTATGATATTATGGGTATGTCATAAAATTATTTCTTCAATTCTCATTTGATTCTATCATGACCATGACTATGATACTTAACCTTTTGACGTCAAAAATCCTATGATATTATGGGTATGTCATAAAATTATTATTAGAAAAATGCTAGAAACATTTAATTTATAATATTTAAAAATTATTCTTAATGATATGTCTAACTAATATCAAATTTTAATTTGTCAAATATTTTAACATATGAGATCTAATCTCAATATCATATCATAAAGAGTAATTTAGAAGGTATAAATTAAGAGATATAGCATTGCTATTATTATTATTCATGGTCTCTCAAATAATTTTGAATATAGTAATTTTCATGAGATTGTTGATTGTAAAAAGAATCAGTCCGCGCACCACATCACAATTTTCGGCGTAATCTGCAATTTTACTTTATTCCTTTCAGCCCAGAGCACAGAATGTTACGATGCTTTTCATTGTTTAGGCATTTTTAGTTACTTCCAAGAATTTTAATTTTTCAATTAGGCAAGACAATTGTTTGTTGGCAAAAGGTCATCCCATATTCCTCTAAAACGTACAGGAGTTGTTTGAAATGATCTAAATAAGTGTACTTTTTGTCTTTTTATAAAATATGGGTTAAATTTGAAGTGGTGTGGTAGAGATGTGATGTGACTTAAATAAGATGATGTGACTTAAATAGGATAGTGACTTTTTGACAAACAAGGCTATAGTATATTTTTGCTACTAACCTATAAATTAAGCATGATAAAATATAAAATATAATAAATAAATTAAATTTTATAAAATTTATTAGTGGTACCAATTTTTTAAAAATTATGTATTTTTTATGTTTAATTTTATAACTGATTTTGTGTTCTTAAACATATTGAAAACATAAACCTGCAAACCAAAATATATTGAAAACATATTTATCAATCACATCCATCACACTTCACGCGGCTTGGTTTTTTTGCGTAACAAGTTCTTTGCACACTTTTTGGCCATTGACTAGGATGTTTCTTTCACCCAAAAGAATGGAAAAAAGTTTGAAAGTTCGAAAAATTACCCAGAAAGTAATTGAAAAAAGAAAAGAAAAGTAAAGAGTTAATTATTTAAAAGTTGTATTTACAAAAGTTATGTAATTCAAATTTTATTTAAGATTTTTTAATTAATAAGTCATATTTAGTAAAATTAAGAATATTATCAGTTTTCTTTTCAATTTTTAAAACTAAAAATATTATCAATTTGCATAATAATGTTTCAAATAATTATTTCACTAACCGATGAAAAAAAATAGAGCATGAGATTAAACCTTTTTACCCTTCTACTTATTGGTTTGATTTAACTATCCAATAAAATCGAGAATATTAACAGTTTTTCCAGTTTTAAAACCGAGAACATTATCAATTTTTTTATTTTTAAAGTTTTTTTTTTTAATTTTGCACATTAATGTTCCATCATCATACTCCTTTACAGACACAAAATTTTTAATTTTGCACAAAAAAATAATTCAATTTTTTCAACCAAAAAAAAAAAAAAAAAAACATTCAGTGTGTTTGGTTTCAAATGTTTGAATTCAATTTTCTACTAATTAAGTTTTTTTTTTCTCGTATTTTTTTTTATTTTTAGTGAATATTTTTTAAATTTTAAGCAAATTTTTTTTTTTACATTTTTAAATGGACCTTACTTAGATGTATTTAAAAAGTAAAAATATTTGTAAAAAAATATTTTGAAAAATCAATAAATAAACGAGAATACAAAAAATGTACTGAGTTCTAGTTTTTTTTTATTATATATTTTTGGTATTTAGTAAATTTTATAAAGATTTTTTTCACAAATATTATACTTTTTAAGTATATTTATGTTAGGTGTATCTAAAAATTTTAAAAAATTATTTAAAATTTTTAAAAAATTCAGTGAAAATAAAAAAATATGAAAAAATAAAAAATTTTAATTTTCAAAAAAGTGAATCCTGAAAATAGGAATCAAACAAGGTAATTAGTGTTTTTTTTTTTTTTACACATAATTTTTATTTTTAAATTTTTTCAAATTGAAAGTTGATTTTTAAAGTTTTGAAAATTAAAATAAATGTCAAATCATCATGTTATTTTATAGATAATTGTAAATAATGATTAATCATTATTTGAAGAGCAATTTAATAATCATTATTTGAAGAGCAATTTAAACTATTAAAAATTTAATGAGACTTGAAAATCTAAAAAATCTTAATTACGTTAATGAAATATAAATTTATTTTTTCTTAGTATTTTCCATGCTAGTTGCCATGAAGGTGCATCAATGACAATAAACACTGATCGATAGGCTATTAACAAAAAAGAACATAGATTCTTTTCTGAACATACTTTAAATTTTCCGAAACTTATATATCACGTAATTAAATTTATAACAAATTAAAAATTAATACATAACATATTATTTCATTATGAATACATCATAAAACTTGGCTTCACAAACCCACACACCCACACACACATGTAAAACACACAAAACACTCGGAAGGCTCTTAAAAATGTGTTGGACAAGCCATCAAGCCAAAGAAATGTTAAAAACATTAGGAGCTTCCCGTCTATAAGTATCCCTACGTTTCCCTGTTGAGAAGCACAAGCAAGCACCACAGCACAACACAACACAGAAATTCACAATTCATTCAGAGAGAGAGAGAGAGAGAGATGGCAGAGTCATCTGGATGTGGAGCAAAGAAAGGACCAGCTACCGTGATTCCGGCACCGAAGAAGAAGGTGACGGAGATGATGTATGAATCTGTAGTTGCCTTGCTTAAGAACACCAACGATAACAGGAAGGAGATAAGTGAGGAGAACTACAATAACAAGATCAACAAGAAGAAGAATGAAGATAAGTCCTGTTGTCGTTGGTGATGCTCCTGCCTCCTCTGCATGATCCAATACCCCTTAATACTTACTATCATTATGTATGTATGTATATATGCAGCTAGTTCAAATTATGTAGCCAATCACTCTCCTCACTAGAGATATAATCATCAATAAAACAAAATTCCTATGATTCAGTTTGTATCTAGTATTACCATTTAACAAGCAATTTCAGTTTTGAGTCAGTGAGAAATAAAATTGTGTATGAAAGACAAACTCCAGCAAAAACAAACGTCTTGTTTGGTGCAGTGAAAATCTCGCCATATGATACAAAAATTAGTTAGGTGAGGGGATATGAAAATTCTATTTTTACTCTTCTTTATAAATTATCAACAATGATTCATCCCCCTTTTCCCCCCACCCCCTTTGACCCCCTCTCTCTCTCATTAGTTACTTTTTCTTTTTCTTTTTTTTCCTGCTCCTCCAATCACCCCCCACCACGTAGCAAAGGGGGTGAGGGGGTGACACCCAAAAGGAGGTCCCAAGCATTATTCATAAATTATACTCATGGTGCTTCTTAATTGTTTCTTCTATTAAATGTGTCCCGAGTAAATTTAATTGTATTAAATTTATTTTTTAAATTTATGTCACTGTGTCAATTTAATGCAATTGATAACATGAGTTAAGAAATTCCACAAAAATTAAGGTAGAAATGATTTTTTTAAAAGGGAACAAATTCAATTGAATGTCAATTTCTCAATCACTTTGAGAAGAATGAATAAATCATTTTGCTTCTTAATTCAGTCAATTTTTAAAAGAGCATCATCAATTAGACTAGATTGATACGATATGAAAAATTCAAAAGTAAAGTTAATGCAATTAAAACTACAATAATTAAATTGACATAAGAATAAATTACAAGAAATATGAGTGTAATTTTTCCTATTCTTTAATTACTTAGAAGTCATGCAATCTAACTGCTATTAAGAATTCATGTGAATAAACTGTGTTAACCAGAGCATTTGGTTTTATGCTATGAGATCTCGAGTTCAGCTTCTATAAAAATGAGTTAATATCATTTGTGTAATGTCTATTTCTTAGGCTTGGGCTTAGTGGGCATAAGTTTTGTCTAAAAACATGAATTACTCCAAACTTTTGCATTGTTATTAAGGGCTTAAAGACATAAAATTAAAATGAATCTGTAGATTATTGACAACAAGTTAGAAGGACATCGTCCTTGATAATGTTTCCTTTAATTTCATTGAGTTAGTACTTTGTCTTTCCTTATTAGTGAATAGTGTCAACATTAGAATTTGACAGGGCATGCTAAATTGACAAAACCAATTATGTGCCATTTAGTTATTAGGTTGTCTGTCATTGTCTTGAGAATTTTATTGTTAAGGGACACAGTCTATGCTATGGGTACGCGTAAAATAAAAGGAAAATTACATATCAGTGGATTTGTACAAAATTAATTATGTATTAATGATAAATTTTATTAATATTAATTACTAAAATTATAAGTTTTTCAATGTGCATGTAATTATTTTTCTAAAAGTACCCTGAATGGTATTTTTCCCTAAAATAAATAATTTCAACCTCATTAGACAATCTTTTATGAGTTACCCAAATTTAAGGTTGAATTGATAGTCACGTTTGGGATTATGGAACTCACAATATGTTCTCGTTTCGATAATCTGAATCATTCATTTTATAAGGTCTTTATTATAGGTCTCGTTTTGATGATTCAAATCATTCATTTTGTAAGCCACTTTATGTATGTTATTAATGCAAAAAAATTATATTAATCTGATAATCTTAACATATTTAAATTTTATTTCGACTGTTGCAGAAAAAATGAATGGCGAGTGTGCTTTTAAAATAACTATTAATTGCTTTAGAGACAAATACAATCTAACGAAAAGATTACAATTATCGAATCAACTTAATTTTTTTAATAAATGATTGTGGGGAAGTGGTTCTGAGAATACTCTTCAGATCCTGGGAGACGTTCTTGATCCTCAGCTAGTCACCTGCGAAGACACAAACACTCCGGTCGGGGGTGTCGGGGTTAGCACTCCGACGGGCAAGTCAGCTCCAATACTCAAGAAAGCTTGTTTTCTAAGTTAAGTGGTGTTATTCTTACATACCTTTCCAAGAGCGCTGTTTCTCTATTTATATCTATTCCTCCTGAGGCCTCGGGGCCTGGGCCTACTTTTTAATCTTTACCCGTTCTTCTATTCGGCCTTAAAGATCCTTTCTCAATCGGCTTACGTATTATATTCGGCTCATCCTATCCTTGCAGGGTGTAGCCGGTTAAAGTCTGCAGGATGCGGCCGATTAACGTCAGCCCACATATTTCTCTTCAGATTTACCCATATATTCGGCTCCCACAATTGCCCCCCGAACTCCCTATTGACGATAGTTAATCGGCGTGTTTGGTTTAGAATTCGAAAAGCTTAGCATAGATCAGGCGGCTTCGCGTTCCCCAAGGCGTCAGGGGATGTCAGAAGGCGCACACCTTTTCGTTTATCATTACACTTTCCCGCACCATTCAGGTGTCTCGCATTTATTGCGATTTGAAACTTCAGTCCTTTTGGATGCACATTTCGTCGATCATCTGATAAGTTTGGACCGACGCGCGCATCGCTCTTACATTTTCTGCAACTTTCGCCCGTCCGCCTTTGCTTCATCCGCTCGTAAGTCTTCTTCCCTTTTCTTTGTGATCCTATTGTGTTTATCGTTTTTACTTTCGGCGAATCCTTGGGTTCCCGTTGGAATGGCTAAACACTTGAAAGACCTACTTTATGAGGGTCGCAATTCCGGGTTCCGGCGACATTTTTCCATCCCCGATGACGTCCATTTGTCTCTCGTAACGGACAGCACTCTAGATATGGAGAGAGAGGATCAGAATACGATCATATTCCCCCTTCTGTCCATTGCAGAGGGCGGAGTTCGTTTCCCCTTACATCCATTGCTTAGGGCCGTTCTTCGCTATTGGAGTCTGATTCCCTCTCAGCCAAATGTAAATTTCTTTCGAATCATTATGGGGGTTATAGAATTGAATCGACGCCTTAGGATCAATCTCGGAATTCCGGCCATTCGGCACTGTTATGCTTTAGCCAAATCTTCTGGTCGGCTGGGGCGGTACTTCCTCAGAGCCAAGGATACTGACCATCATTTGGTGACTATGCTTGCCAGTTCTGGTAAGAGGGTTGACGATGTAATGGTCAATGTCCGAGGTAACTGGGAGTTCGCCGAAGGCGAAGATCGCCTAGACCCCATTCCCAGACATAAGGGTGATCCAGGTTACCACGTAGTATCTTATGTTTGTTGATCTCTCTTTTAATCGGCTTTATTTCCTGAAACTTTCCGTATCTTTTGCAGATAACAAATTGAAGAAGGTTCTGACATCGGTTGACGACGCGGTCTTAAGGGACATTAAGATTGCACTCGACTACTTCGGTCGCCCAAACGTGCAAAAACAAGGGAGAGCCGCCCACATTCTACTCCGCTACGAACCCACTTATACCACATTCTCGGCTGTGGAAAACATCCCAATTCCACTCGGCGATCAAAACCTTTCGGCTCTTATCTTCCCCAGCTACAAGAACCTTAGGCAGATTGGTCTTGAAGATTCTGATTTGGGGCAAGACGTAGAGCCGGTAATAGTAGTTGCCGATCCGGCCGGAGAGGTCACCGGGGAGGCCGAAGAAGTTGACAAGGCCGTGCGCTCGGCGTTTGAGGCTGCCGGACTTAATCAGCCTTCCTCACCATCCGCTTCGGGTCGGGCAGAAGTCTCTCCTGGAGATATTTTCGCGAATTTGGGCGACCTACCCGGCGATTTCTTCGAAGGTATGGCGAAGGAAAACCTTATGCAAATGGCGCGTAGGAGAAACGCCGAGCGAATGGCTGCTCGACAAAAAGCCGAGGCCGGCGAATCTGATCCCAGTTTGACTAAGGCCTCCGTGCCCATTGTTGAAGGGATGGTTCAGGTTACGTCGGTTGAAACGGAAAAAGGGGGTGAACTGCAGGCCGGTGAACGGCAAATTCCAGAAGAACGCGGTCAAAAACGCAGCGCCGAGGGGGAAGCCAGTTCAGAAATTAGTCCTGACAAACGGCCTCGCCTCGAAGAATCGGACGTGGTTGCTCCTTTTGTTATTCAGCCAAAGATCAGAGATACGCCGGTTTCTTGCGATGCTTCTACCATTGAGGATCCGGCCGTTGCGTTGAGCTTGGCGGCTTCGATTTCCTTGCCGGCTGACAATGCAGCCTTTTGCGCCGTGCCGGATATTATGGTCGTAGCCTTTTCTGCGCAGTCGGCACTTCTGGTAGGAATCTTAAATCGATTTCTAAATTTATTTTTATAAAGGTATCTAATGATCCTTTATTCTTGCATACCGTCGGCTGGATTGCCGACTTGGGCCGCCACCTGCATGATGCTCTTGGCAGAATTGACCGTTTGCAAGCCGAAGTGGAAGGTCAGAAGGGTAGAGCAGAGTTTGAAAAAATGAGGGCCGCAATGGAGAGCGCGCGAGCCGAAGCGGAGAAGGAGAGGGCTCACACTGTTGAACAGCTCCGTTCTGATGCTGAGGCTAGAGCGAATGCGAGTGAGGAATCGCTGAGGCTCTCAAAAGACGAACTTGCCAAGGCGGAGACTTGGCTAGAGGAGCTGAAGGCGGATAAGGAGAGAGCCGAATCTGACGCTTTTGAGGCGGAAAAAAGCGCCGCTTTCACGGAATATGTTGACGAAGTTCCCAAATTTGAGAATCGCGGGTTCAAACATGGGTGGCTCAAAGCCCTTGCTGCCGCTGGGGTTACATTGGCTTTGCCAATTCCTTACAAGCAAGTGGATGTTGAGCCACTCGAATCCGACACCGAGGAGTGATTTGGGAGGCGTTTCCTAATTTGTTAAGTTTTGTGTAAGTTTTTGTTTGATAGGGTTTTGTTGGTTCAGGGTAGTTTTCATGTATAAATTGGTTACTATTTTGTACGCAATTTATTAATGAACATTTCCTTGTAATGTCGCTGCCACTTGTGCACAATTTGTGTGATTATGTTAATGAAACATTTTGCTGAGTTTGGCTCAAAGCCTTTCGCAACTTTGCTTAAAATTGTTGCTGAGTTTCAGCTTTTAGAGATTGAATGTCCTGTGTCAATATTCATTCGTCTTTCTCATGCCGACAGGATTCGAATTATGAATTGTCAAATTGTGAGCCGGCTGGGGTGCTTGAGCCGGATAGCTTGATGAATCTGCCCTTGCCCCAGGCGGTTTGGTTTTAGAGATTGAAGAGCCGGTTGGGATACTTGAGCCGAATATATTGGTGAATCTGCAAATGTTGACATTTAAACTCCATTCTCTTCTTGTTCTTCTCATTACTCGTGTATTGTCTTTAAAAACCCTTTCTTTCTTCCTTTGCTAAAACGGACAAACGATATTGTATGTACGGTTTATTTAGAATCAGGCTACGCCGAATTATGATCGATTTGGAAGCCGGCTGGGGTACTTGAGCCGGATATATTGATGAATCTGCCCTTGCCCTAGGCGCGGGTATTCGAAGAGATGGTAAAACCGTGCCCTTGCCGTCAACTCAGCCGGCGTCGGGCGATTCAGGATCTTCAATTAATGAGATTGCCTCGATCGCGCTACCTCTGTGAAGGATAAATGAACAAGGGTGCATCCTTTAGGAGCTTGGTACACAACTGACTCGAGCTCCTGGAGGAAAACTGGTTGCGTAAATGTCGAACCGACTCTTCTTTAACAATAAAGGGGAAACGAAGACCCTAGTTGAGCTGGGCGGAGATATGAACCGAGGTGGTGAACCCTCGCGCACAGGAAGTAGGAGTGCCAAGGGTCTGGAGAGGCGCCAGTCTCCCCGACGTCGCAGTAGATCGCCCAGGCGAGACAAGCAGTCGCAGGGTAAATCCCCACAACCCCGAGTTGAGAGGAGGTCTGACGCGAATCCATGCCCATTAAGCTTTGCGGTATTCGTAAAGAATAGACCCATGACGGAGGCGGATTCGATCGTTCGAGACCCAGACGTAGCGGTCGACTTTGCCCGACAAATATTTCCTCCTGAGGTTCAGCAGTCAATGCTGGGTCGTCAGGACTACGAGGTTTTTCGCAAGGGCATTCACGGTGCGGTGAAGGGGCTTTATACAGCTTACGAAGTCGGCATGCGACTGCGTACTGCCCGTTAGGAGATGGAGAAGAAGGAAGAACGTATTTGAAGTTTGGAGGCCCGCGTGGAGGCGGCCGAGCGGGAACTAAGGAAGACCAAGGCGGCTCAGGCACAACCCACCGCTCACGCGAACCCAATTGTGGAGGAGAGGGTTACTAGTCGGCTTATCAGCTCCGCACTCGCCGATCGAGAGACGGCAAGTATGTTCGCGATAGAGAGCGCGAAAGGGAAGGCCTATGAGAAAGGCTTCCATGAGGGCCGAAAAGTGGGGATCGAGAAAACCAGGGAGAAATTGGCCGAAGAAGTGTGCCGATGTGAAAATCATGGGTTTCGGCATGGTTGGATCAGGGCGTCTCAAGCCGCAGAAACTCTTCGGGCGTCGGGAATTAATTTGGCATCACCACGTTACAGGAATAAAGATTTTCCGTTTTCTGCTTTTGACGTTGAGAAGAGTGAGGATGAGGGCGACGCCGTATGAGTTTAGTAGTTGTAAAATCGGAAAGCAGGGCGCGTGTGAAACTATGTAACTTATTGTTGTATTAAATAAAGAACGTTTCATTATTATTCATGTTCGGCTTGTTTGTATTTCATGTTGCTTGTCTAAATATTGTCCGACCCAGGTGGCTGTCGAGTGTCCGGCGATATGCGGGCTCATCGGCAGGGTCTGCACGGGCCGGATCGAAACATTCGCGACGACCGTTATGGTTTCGTCCGCCATTTAACCTTGATTTGGGGTCGGCGCATTGTCACTTGGCCATTTGGGTTGCTGTGCTGATGGTCGTGGCGAATGTCAATCGACGTTTATTTTATCCAGCCAATGCGTTTTTTGGCGCTTAATAAAATTCTCTTGGGATTGGGACCTCGAAATCGCGGTCGTTGCTAAGAATAAAAGGAGCAGGCGCTTCGCACCTATAATCCCACTCGACTAATCATTCCTTGCGTGGGATGGTGATTTTGGTTTCAGAGGCTCAGACTTTGGTCAAATTTGGTGTTGAGATGGTTTTTAGCAGAAAATCTAGGTGTGTGGGGGTTAAGTCGTCCGAAGAGCCTAAGATCTGCGAGTCTCCAAGTCGTCGAAGCAAATCGCCCCGAAAGGAAAGGCAACAACTGTTTAGTTCATTCTTCCTTGTCCTGGATCTTTGCCTTGACATTGTCAATGGTATCAGGGGAAGTTTGGCGCTATGCAAGTCGTGGGCTTGAACATAACTGGTTCAAGGTTTTGCGCGCCGTCGAGGGGTTCAAGGCGGCGGTGCTGCTTTATCGGCGCGTCTTGTTTCTTTTTTGCTTTTAATACTGTAATACTCGAATGCGGGTTGTGTTTATGTAACGACTGTTTGATCGAATAAATGGTTTTATTTATGTTTTCGATATTGTAATGCTCGAATGCAAGTTGTGTTTATGTAACAACTGTTTGATCGAATAAAAGGCCTTATTTATGTTTTCGATATTGTAATGCTCGAATGCAAGTTATGTTTATGTAACAACTGTTTGATCGAATAAAAGGCCTTATTTATGCTTTCGATATTGTAATGCTCGTTATTGTAAATTTTGCTTGTGTACTAAAGCACATTACTTCGAATGTATGATCTGTTCTAGTGTGTTAGATAGGAGCAATTACCATATTTGGTTCGTGACAACGTTTGCGCCGGGTTCGGAGACGTGATTAACACTTAACTCTGTAGACCGACTAATATGGCCGAACGGATTAATGCAATAATCCTTGGAAGCACCAAAGCGGGCTCCGTATCTAGAGGCTAGATCCCAGGGCTAATTTTGCCTCAGGGAGATGAGGCGGCTCCGAATCCGGAGACTTAATCGGCCCTATGGCGTCATGCGCCAAAGGGGGCTCCGAATTCGGAGACTTAATCGGCCCTAAGGCGTCATGCGCCAAAGGGGGCTCCGAATCCGGAGACTTAATTTGGCCAATCGTGACATCCACGAAGGGCGCTCTGAATCCGGAGACTTAATCTGGCCAATCGTGACATCCACGAAGGGCACTCCGAATCCGGAGACTTAATCGGCCCTAAGGCGTCATGCGCCAAAGGGGGCTCCGAATCCGGAGACTTAATTTGGCCAATCGTGACATCCACGAAGGGCGCTCCGAATCCGGAGACTTAATCGGCCCTAAGGCGTCATGCGCACAAGGGGTACTGATTTACTGATAGACAGATCGGCCCTAAGGCGTCACGTGCCGAAGGGGGCTCCGAATCCGGAGACAATTTGGCCAATCATGACATCCACGAAGGGCACTCCGAATCCGGAGACTTAATCGGCCCTATGGCGTCATGCGCCAAAGGGGGCTCCGAATCCGGAGACTTAATTTGGCCAAACGTGACATCCACAAAGGGCGCTCCGAATCCAGAGACTTAATCGGCCCTAAGGCGTCATGCGCCAAAGGGGGCTCCGAATCCGGAGACTTAATTTGGCCAATCGTGACATCCACGAAGGGCGCTCCGAATCCAGAGACTTAATTGGCCCTATGGCGTCATGCGCCAAAGGGGGCTCCGAATCTGGAGACAATTTGGCCAATCGTGACATCCACGAAGGGCGCTCCGAATCCGGAGACTTAATCGGCCCTATGGCGTCATGCGCCAAAGGGGGCTCCGAATCCGGAGACTTAATCGGCCCTAAGGCATCATGCGCCAAAGGGGACTCCGAATCCGGAGACTTAATTTGGCCAATCGTGACATCCACGAAGGGCGCTCCGAATCCGGAGACTTAATTGGCCTTATGGCGTCATGCGCCAAAGGGGTCTTCGAATCCGGAGACTTAATCTGGCCAATCGTGACATCCACGAAGGGCGCTCCGAATCCGGAGACTTAATCGGCCCTATGGCGTCATGCGCCAAAGGGGGCTCCGAATCCGGAGACTTAATTTGGCCAATCGTGACATCCACGAAGGGCACTCCGAATCCGGAGACTTAATCTGGCCAATCGTGACATCCACGAAGGGCGCTCCGAATCCGGAGACTTAATCTGGCAAATTCTGGCGGGTGCCCCACTGGGAATTAACATATGATTGATCGACAGGAAAAATAGTTCGTATTGTAGAGGCGAAATATATTTACAGGAATCAGAGCCCACAGATCGGGTCAGTGATTGGGTTTTTCAGAATTCTGCTTGTGCCGATTGGGGGGAACCATGTATTTCTTCAATGCCGTGGGTTGTTGGAAAACGCAGAATCTGATGGTAGGTGCTTGGAACGGCCTTCATGGCATGTAGCCAGGTTCTTCCCATAATGGCATTATACGGCGAGGGGAGCTTCACGACCAGGAATTCCGCTTCGACCGTTCTGGAACCCGCTCGAACAGGTAATATGACCTTGCCCAATGGATATTCGGGGTTCGTATTAAAGCCGAACAGTGGGTGAGGCGCCGGGGACAGATCCGACTCGTTAAGGCCGAGCTTGATGAAAGTTTGATAATACATGACCTCTGAGCTACTCCCTGGATCTATGAGGATTCGTTCAATGATGAACTGGTTTATGCATAATCCAATGACCAACGGATTGATGTGGGAAGCCGTTGCGTCATTGAGGTCGGAGTCGTTGAAGGCAATTGTCGGAGCGTCTTCGGACCGATGAGTCGAAATACGGCGCTCCTGTAGAGTTGGGTGCGATCGAATTGTGTGCACGGCTGGGAGTGTAGGCAGGCTATAAATTACGTGGATCACGCCTAGTGGGGGAGAGTCCTGCCTCAATGCTAATGCCTTGGTTGGCTTTCCCTGTTTCACATACTGCTGCAGTCGACCGTCTTGCACCAGTTCTTCCAGGTGATCTTTTAATGCATAGCAACTCTCTGTTTCGTGCCCGTGATCTTTGTGATATTCGCACCTCCGGTCCCTTCGTCGTGTATCGGGTCGCCCCACCATCTTTGACGGCCATTTGAAGAATGGAAGATGTTGGATTTTGGTCATTACCGCGGTGATTGGCTCTGACAGTTCCGTGTACTTTTTGTCGGCGCGCCTCGAATGCCTACTGTCGACTTGCAATTGCTCATTTGTTGGATGGGAGCATTGATCGCTCGATCGGCGAGAGTCCCGCCTTTTGTCTTGTTTAGCACGTTGTCGCGGCTCGGGGCTCAGAGGTGGCACGGAACTTATCGGCTGAGCAATTTCAGGAGGTGCCGGTTTGGCGGACACTTGTCTGGCTTTAATCCTTAAAGCATCGTCTTCCACTTTGCAGTATTCTTCGACTTTCTTCATCAGTGCCCAGACTGTTTTGGGGGGTCTTCTGGTCAAGGAGTTGCGAAGGGCACTGTCAGGCTGTAGTCCCATTTTGAAGGTGGTGACGGCCATGGAGTCGTTGCAGGCGTCGTCAACGAGATTGAAGCACTCCCAATATCGCGCCGAATATGCTCTCAGCGTTTCTCCTGGTTGGATTTGCATAGCCCAGAGAGAGTCGGCCTGTTTTGGCTGTACCTCGTTGGTGATGAACCTGGCCTTGAAGGATTTTTGTAATTGATGGAAACTTCTTATCGAAGCTGGCTCCAGCTTGTAATACCATCTGACAGCTAATGGCCCCAAGCTGCTGGGGAATATCCGGCACATGAGGGCTTCATTGTCTGCATGCAACGTCATGGCCTGCTTGTAGTGACGTATATGATCGGTGGGGTCTGATTTTCCGTCGTAGAGAGTAAATGATGGAGCTTTGAACTTCTTGGGCAGGGCCGCTCTCGCAATTCGTCGGATAAAAGGATCGTGCCGGTCCTCTTTGTCTGAACTGCTTCTTCTGCGCTTGTTCTTTGTGTGTGGGCTTTTTTCAGAGGAGCTGGAAGTGTCTGAGCGTCCCCTGTTGTGCTCCGTGGATAATGAGTTGGAGTCGCTGTCGGTTTCCCTTGGTCGGGCTTAGGATCGTTGTTTACCTGCCCTCAGGGGTCGTTCGGGGTCTTGGCGCGCGGCTTCTTTGGATTTTGCTACTTCCAGGGCCAAGTCTTGTCGCAGGCGTTCATTTTCTGCGAGCATGTTTTCCAGCCTTTGCTCATTCTGTTTAGCTTGTTCCATGATGGCTTGCATCGTCTCCTGCGCTGAAGTCGTTGGCGAGTCAAAATTCAAGGCGCGTCTTGCAGCGATGGTTTCCTTTCCGAGCATATTTGCCGGAGTGATGTCATCTCTCTGTGTAGTCTCGTCGGTGGCTATCGGAGGATCTTGCGTCACGCCTTCCATGGATGTACTTGAATATTCCCACAGACGGCGCCAATTGTGGGGAAGTGGTTCTGAGAATACTCTTCAGATCCTGGGAGACGTTCTTGATCCTCAGCTAGTCACCTGCGAAGACACAAACACTCCGGTCGGGGGTGCCGAGGTTAGCTCTCCGACGGGCAAGTCAGCTCCAATACTCAAGAAAGCTTGTTTTCTAAGTTAAGTGGTGTTATTCTTACATACCTTTCCAAAAGCACTGTTTCTCTATTTATATCTGTTCCTCCTGAGGCCTCGGGGCCCTGGGCCTACTTTTTAATCTTTACCCGTTCTTCTATTCGGCCTTAAAGATCCTTTCTCAATCGGCTTACGTATTATATTCGGCTCATCCTATCCTTGCAGGGTGCAGCCGGTTAAAGTCTGCAGGATGCGGCCGGTTAACGTCAGCCCACATATTTCTCTTCAGATTTACCCATATATTCGGCTCCCACAATGATATAAATGAAAGGTCCTATAAAATAAAAAGAACTGAATTATCAAAACCAAATTTATTATTAATTTTATAAATTTGTATTTGAACTTAGGGGAAATTGAAGTATGATTAGTTGATGAGAGATAACAACCATGGTCTATATTCAAGTGCTCAATGCTCATTCCAACACCCAATATAGATAACAGAACACGAAAATTAGAGAGAGAGGGAGAGAGAGAGAGAGTCTTCCTAGAGATAGAATCAGAACATTCAGCTAGTACTCAGTCTCACTCAGTCCATAGAAGCACATGTGTAATCTGAATTTCACTTTATTCTATTCAGGGAGCGTTTGGAAAGTGGGTTGACTTTTTGATTATTTTAACATAAAGCTAAAAAGTCTCATTTAAGAAGGATTTTTTTGAATTTTTTTGACTTTTTGTAAGAGAAAGAATATAATGATTATGGATTGGATGTGATATTTTATCTTATTGAACTAAAAAATTTATTTTATTTTTTTATAACTAAAATAGCCCCAACCCTTTTTTCCAAAAGAAACCTCAGTCTTCAGCACAGAATGTTACAATGCTTTACATTCTTTAGCATGGTAAAGCATTGTTTGCTTAACCAGAAAAAATAAAATAAAAAATAAAAAATCGAGGAAAGGACTCTCCAACCCGTATGTGGTATCTGGTCACAAAGCATATCAAAGATAGGACCAACTTTCCCTAACTTTCTATTCTCAATAAACAAATTATAATTAAAGGGTAGCTTCATTCACCGATGAGGCTGCTTGTTTTTGTTCTTGGTGGGATGGATTCAATTTATGGAAATAATCTCTAAAAACAACATAATAAAACTACGACCATTTTGCCCTTCTCTTCCCCAACTGTAATGAAAATCTTTTGCACTAAGTCATCTTTTTAATAATAAATTGTAATTACAGTACATATTGAGAATGTAATGTAACTCATAGCAAAGGGCTTTCCTTTTTGGAGGCAGATGCCCTCCGGTCTACAATCTGGATTGCATAGCACTGTTTGGATTCGTAGGACCTATCACGGACTCACTACAGGAAAAAAGGGTTATGGTGGCGTTTTTTTAACGACTTTTTTTTAAACGTCACTGTTATTAACATTTAACGGCGTTTTATAAATGCCGCATATTCTTTTAACCAAAACGGCACCGTTTTATAATAGGAGGCGTTGAAAAGCGCCTCCGAATGCGGTATACCACACGCGCCTTTTCAATCCTTATTTTGTATCTGGCCCTCTCTCAACCATACGCATACATCATTTTGAATCTGAGCCCTCTCTCTCTCTCTCAACCCTCTCTAAGCTTCATCGAAGCAATTTCGAAACTCCATCGAAGCTCTAGATCGAACCGATTTCGAAGCTTCATTGAAGATTCAGTGATTTCCAGCGAAGATTCAGATATTCGAAGCTCCATCGAAGCAATTTCGAAGCTCCATCGAAGCTCCAGATCCAATCGATTTCGAAGCTCCGTTGAAGATTCAGTGATTTCCATCGAAGATTCAGCTATTCGAAGCTCCATTAAAGCAATTTCGAAGCTCCATCGAAGCTCCAGATCGAACCGATTTTGAAGCTCCATTGAAGCTCCAGATCTGAACTCTGACCCCTCGATTACTCGCATTTCAAGCTTAAATCGGTACTCTCTCTCTGTCTCTCTCTCTCTCTACATGAAGCTACATAAATAGAAAGTTTCATTTTCAAGATTTCATAGAAATCATCTACATGAAGCTAATATAAACATGATGGAAAATTTAGAGTTATATTTTATGCCTCTGTTTCTGTGTGCTGCTCTGTTCTGCTATATATGTGCCTCTGTATCTATGTGCATAGTGAAAATAATGAAAAGGAACCATTATCTGGAACTGTTCCTACGAGACGGTTGTTTGATAGATCCCTGCATAACAATGCAATACAAGAACATCACATGTGAGAGAGAGAGGGGGGGGGGAAGTTCCACATCAAGAAATAATGAGACAACTTGGTACTCACAATACTTGCAGTGATGAGATATTAGTCAATGACATATGAACTTTGATCTTCGATTCATGAATTTTGGGAATTAAATTTTGGAGAGTAGCATGGTTTCTTTATTAAATATTCATGCCCCTTGAGAAGGGAACATTTGTCTAGTTCCCTTCATGGTTCATTTCTTTCAACTGAAGAGATCTCTCCAATTGCTGGAATTAGTCTGGAGGTACCAAATAAATGTATTTCAAGCTGAATCATGAAATAATATTTCATACATGAACTAATTTTTGAGAATGTAAATTGTATCATGTATGGATATCCACCAATATAAGCATGTTCTCCCCTAGTAAATATAGTCATCTTCCCCCACCAAACTTGACTTTGACAGTGGCAGAGGCTAGTGATATCATCTGTACGAGGGATTTTGATTTGTGATGCAGATTTTCTTTTGTATGATTGTGCAGCTTGTTTTCTAAATCTTATATTTGAAGCATGCCAAAGTTACATTTGAAGTAATAGTGGGCTAATAAAAGCTTCAATTTCTACCGCATAGGTTTTGAAGTACACAGAAGGCCTGTGTTGGGTTATGCACTATTACTATGAAGGAGTTTGTTCCTGGCAGTGGTAATTTTTTCTTCTTTACTTTGGGCAATATTCATATTCTTGAATGCATTTCTGTGTGTGTGTTTATGTCTATCAATGTATCTGTCTATCCCTGTGGATTCATGAAGAGAATACTAGTATATTTAGCCTTGTCCATGTAGTACATCTATATATAATATATATATTCACAAATTATATTAAACATTTATAATAAAGGCATGTATGGTGGCACTTGTTTAAAGGATGTGTTATGTGTAGACACATCTAATTGAGAATGTGTGTTTTGCACTGAGCTCAAATTATTGCACATGGCTCTCAATTGTTAATTTAAATGGTAATCTTCACACAATGGGGTGTCTTCAAATTTATTGCCAATATTATATATCAATGGTAAAAGCTGGTTTTTGTCTTGAATCATCTAAGACTAGACACTCTGTCTTCCTTCTCCTTCTTCCTATGTGATCCAGAAAAACAAGCCTTAGTGGTATAAAACTTTCTAAGTTAATAATATTTTTGGGAGATTTGAGCATGCAATACTGCTTTTGTTGTTGTTCCTTCATCAGGATTTTTATCTAGTTCATCAGACATGGTCACTTAGGTCCACCCATCCTCTTTCAATCCTAATTAACTTTGCACCATTTTGTCTAGCTTAAATTATATGATTTTTTACCTGATCAAGATTTTTATCTATGTGGCAACCATATGGCAGAATATATTGGACGGAGACGGCCATTAGCTTAAATTATAGAATTGCGGTTATTTCTAGTGCTTTTCTTATTTTGTATTTCTGCCAATTGTTGTTCAACTAACATATCAAAACCTCGAGTTGGTATGTCCTGCCAGTCCCAGAAGGGGGTGGTGCAGTCTTCAAGTTCCAGGAAGGACAACTTGTGTGTGTGTGTGTGTTAAAGAGAAAAGAATAAACATAGCAAAAATAATTATAATTGTTGCCAGTGACTTGAATATATACTAGTCGTTCTTAAAATTGAATTCATTTCATTGGATTTCTGGTATGTGTTTTATATGTCATTTTATTTCAAAACCATATCTGCAGAAAATTTTACAGAACTCGTCAAATGTAAACTGCAGTGTTTGTTACAGGCTTCCAAATGGACTCGGGATACATATATATTATATTGCTCTGTAGGATTCTTAGAAACCATTTAATGGCCAGGACATTTGACTTTCTGTCATGTCCTATAATTTATTGGCCTACTCATTAATCAAGGTGTTTCACATCCCCAAATTTCTTTTCACTTTCTATATTTCAATGTGATTTTATCATGGAAACTATCTTGATGATGCTATATTTGGTTACAGTATCCTGTGTATTTTGCTTTTGAGGATGACGATATCAATGCTGTGTTAGCTGATGTCAAGAAGAATGATGTTACTGGTCAGCCTGCTACTGCAACCACTGGAGGGTTAGTTGATTATAGTCAGCATGTTTTGAGTCATTTAAAACTAAGATCTTCTAGATGTTTAACCTCAGAGCACTTTATGATTATTTTGATTCCCCAAATTTGGTTCTCTTGTGTCATATGTTACATAATGTCAGACAGATATTTAGTGTTTTCACTAGTAATGGTTGTAATGAAACAAATAACTGAGGAATTGGCTTTGTTCCATTAATAGTGGGGGCAACCAAAACCTTTATGGTGAGAGTATATCATTTTCCTGACATGATGTTCCATTTAAAGTAGGGGCAACACCTACTTTTATTGTAAGAGTGATTCATTTAGTAACCTAAAAGATGAGGCAAAGGGGATGGTAGCCTAGTTTCTCAATTTTGACATTCCAGAGAGAAAGGAAATGGCTTCTTTTATGCTCTCTACAGTTTCAATCTACTGGTTGGTTAAGATTCTTCAGGTCCTTATGCCTTTAGTATGATCAAGATGAAACTCCTAAAAGTAAAGGGTCATATTCTTGGCAAAATCTATTCTTTCGGGGGAGACTCTTGGCCCTTGATCGTTTCCTTTTCAACCAGTTTACCTTTTGTAGCATGTTTCCCATGAGTGGGAGGTTCCTTTTCTATTTGTGCATCTCCTCCTTGCCTTTGTTTATTCTTTTCAAGGGATCAAATAGCATGAGTTTGGCTTTTGTATGGGTCCTTATGTGATTTCATATGATTTGGGGAGGGTTTATATAAAAGGGACACCTCCTTTTGGTGCTACCCCTATTTAAAATATGTTTTTGGTGGTTATTTTTTGCCAAAACTAATTTTCATGTTTTCAAAAAGAATTCTGAAAGCAAATTCTGAAAATCAAACCAAACAAAAGTGTTCTTGATCATTATTGCCAAGATTAATGTATTTGTAACCTTGTTGCAGTGTCTGTTGAGAAATTTCCTAAAAACCGAATGCTCGGTGAGCGCGAGATTGTTAATGGGAAGGTGCATTCTCCTATAATCCTCTGCTATTGTTTCACTCATGTTTCTCTTCTTTTTGTGTTGTATGTATACATATGCTTATGTGAATGTAATTTTAGTTTTCCAATTCTCTACAGGCTGGTAAATATGTGTGGTTAACTTATGAAGTAGTTATATGAAATAGTATTGAAGGTTGGAGCTTCCATCCGTAGTTGTGGTATCAAGCAAGTAAGTTTATTTTGCTTTGTCGCAATTCAGAAGTTACATTAGCTAGTGCAAGCAATTTCGCAATTTCATTCCAACTAATTCTTCATTGGTTTAAATTGATACTTTGCTTTAAAGTTTCATGCTAACTCTACCGTCTAATTACTTATAAAGGGTGCAAGATGTGGAATCTACGGTGCCAACTGCATGAAATGGATCATAAGTATGCAGGTAAAGTACCAATACACCTACCAAAGAGTTGGTTTTTGTTCCAAATACAGTGTTGTGACCTATTACATTTTTCTTCTTCTGTCTCCCTCTTTATCTGTGTGGAAGTGCTAGGTTATGTATTTCTGTAACAGTAGAGTTCTGGATGAGTGAAACTAGAAAATGATTCTTTTGAGTTTTGAGCTCTAAATTCAAGTAGCCCATTCATCATGATATGTATATAAAAGCATATTTTGTGATATCTTTCATAGTGTAGGGAAAATTAGCAGTGGCTGCTTCCATGGAGTAGCTTTCTATCAAGTAGGATATCATGTTTGGCATTAGACCATTGCTTGCCACTTTCTCAAATGATTCATTCACTGAAAATCAAAAGAGAAAAATGTAATTCAAATGATGTAATGCACATGTATATGTCTATCTATTCTGTTATATAAAACGTACGACTCACAGAAATGACTGCTAACAGTTTTTAAATTCAAACCGTTTTCTTCGTTCATCAAATTGTCAAAAAATTTAGATGTAAAATTACAAACGCTTTTGTAATCGTATTAGTTTGTGTGTGTGTGTTGTGTATGTGAATGAATGGTGGTTACCTAGGATGAAGGGTATGGTTCTGAGACCTCCCTTTCTTGGTCTTGGTGGGTGATTAAGGAACTTTTCTTGATCATCTGAGTATGAACTTATTTTCCCTTCTTCCATTTCCTCTTTCATATTCTCTCTGTATCTCTCTCTGAATTTAGAAGGAAACTAAAGGATGAGACACACACACACACACATATATATATATATATGGGGACATCTCAGTTGATTTTGGTTTACTACCTACTATCTCTCTCTGTTCTTTCAAGGGAAGACATGGGTAAGTCTATTTTACCCCAATGATACTGTTTTATTTTCTATATTTTATTATGTATATTGTAAGTTATCAATACAATGTTGATAAATAATGTCCCATCGCACTTATATGAATCTTTGTTCCACTATACTGTGTTCCCTTATATGACAGTCAAGGCACTTATGTGTATAAAAGCATATTAATTTGGTATTTTAGCAGTCTAATAGTTTTTTACATTTCTACAGGCCTTCAATGCCCATGGACTATACTGTGTTCCCTTATATGACAGTCTAGGTACGCTGTTTCCATGCTTCTTGTGTGAATTTGAATTTGAATTTGAATAATAAGGGATTGACTGGTCATTATAGAATGAATGTGTTTTACACGTCATGTGGCCTTAATATGGGTGTACATGTCATGTGGGCTTATAAATGGTGTTAGTGATCTTATTTTTATGTAATCATGGTTATTTTGATACTTGTCCAACATGGAAAAAATTAAACAAAGGCCAAAAGGATTGTGTTTTGCTGCATAGACATGGTGTATAATTTTTATTCTAAAAACATAATTATCTCTGCTGAAACTGTAATTTGTCCATTGATAAAGATCAGAGATGGCATTGAAATGGGTTCAGTACATGTTGGGTCATTCTGTTATTTTGCTATGTTTCTAGGTGCTGGTGCAGTGGAATATATCATTTGTCATGCTGAGATTTCACTTACCTTTGCAGAATTTTAAGATTCTCATATATATTCACTTTGTTTACACACCTGGTGGCAACTAAGTCCCAAACTCTTTTTTGTTTTATAAAGTGTCTATTTACTTCAATGCCCTTCTTGACACATGATTTTCAAGGAAAAGAAAAATTCATTTATGCCCTCCTTGTTTGTTTCTGAATGCTATATTTATTTCATGCATTTCAATAGGAAATCTCTAAAGCATTTGGGAGGTTTACTAATGCTGCGCAAGAAGCTCTCTATCGGCTATTTATTCAGGTATGTATTTTGTTTCCTGACTTTTATTGCGTTTTTGATATTTTTTGAGTCTTTTCAGATGTTTAATTCAATGCTTTATGTTATCATCTTGTCAATGTTATAGGTTTTGTTGGTGAGCTGCATCCTGACAAGAATAGTGATAACAAGAAACATGTGCTTTACACACATAAAAACATTATTGTAAAATACAAGGATCAGGTCCTTTGCTTATGAATCATTTGATTTTTTGGTTGAGAATTGTAAATTCAATTTTTGAATATGTTATTTTGTGAGTAATGTTAAAACATCATTTGTGGATATGTTATTTTATGGGTAATGATGATTGGATATTAAATTGAATGGGAAAGTGAATTAATGTTACATTTACTATTTGAATGGAAGTTATTATTTCATATTAGTGCTATTCAATTTTATTAAAAGTATTTTTTTAGTTCAATCACATAAAATTAGTACAATTTTTATAATTTAAAAAAAAAAAAAAAAAAGAGGATATCATGGCGTTTTGAGAAATGCCACCTAAACTCTAAAGCTAACGGTCAGTTTTAAAAAAAAGATAAGACGGCGTTTTTAAAACGTCGCTAAATCATAGTGATGTCATAATGCTGATAGTGTAGGACATTTTGCGGCGTTTTTAAAAACGCCGTCTATACTAAATATAGCGACGCTTTTAAAGCATATAAAGCTATGGCGACGGCCGCATCTTCGACGTTTGGTGCTAAACGCCACAAAAACAATTAGCAGCTTTTTTTTATAGCTATAGCGGCGTTTTTAAAACGCCACTAAAAGCCTAATTTCTAACAGTGACTCCATTGCAATAATTCGATTCGTTCATTTTGTTGGGTACTTCATCTATTTCATCCACACAAAAAAATTAGGCCAATCCAATAATAAAAAGTTGTTCGATTTACTGCATTTTTACTAAAAAATAGACAAGAATTATGTTTTTAAAGATAAATTATATAATTTTTTTTATGATAAACGCAATAAATTAAATAAGTTATAATTATCGGATTGAAAAATCTAGAAATCTCCTAGATGTTGATTTGTGATTATGTATCAATTTTAAGCAGTATATAACAATCCCAATCAAACAATCAAGACAAATCGACACAATAATTTTAACGTGGAAAAACCACAATTGGACACCTGTAGACACCCCATTTTGACCACCCTTAAGACTTGGGCGCTACTGATGGTTTACTTGGTGTTAGAAGGTGTGCAGGGCAAAGGTTCAATTCCTTCGGCAAGGCAAGAGACAAATCTCAACTTCACACCCCATTGTGAACCAAATCTATTTTGAATGGTTTTTAGACCTTAAAACCCTCTCTTTCAAAACATTTTTGAAATAAAATTCCTACGATGTCCCGACGCTCGCATTTCGGTAAATGTTGCGCTTTTCGGTAAACCGAGCAAGGACAAAGTGGAGATGAATGAAAGAGAGATGAAATTTTTGAAAAATCTTTCAAAACACCTTACTTAGGGGTTTGAAGTTGAAGAAAAGAGGAAAGGAGAGGAGAAAACTAGTTTGGGAGAAGTTCGGCGTGAATCCGGGTAGAAGAGGGTCGAGCAGCCCTCGCTGAATCGGGCTTATTCATCTGCATACTTGGATTTTAGCTATGAGGCCACTACCGTTGGAAAGCTTACTTCCGGGGCTTCATTTTGCACTCAAGAATCTCCTAAAGCCAAATCCGGGAGGGGGAGATATGATTGGTTGAAGTTGGGCATCATCCCGGTTGGATCGAATCTGCGCGGCTTCACCGAAAAGGGCATAACTTTTTGCACAGGAGGAATTTTAATGCAAGTTTTGCGCCATTGGAAAGCTAACTTCCGGGGCTTCAATCTGGATACCCACCGGCCACTTTTGGACCTTACCGGCCACCTACCGGCCATACATTTAGCCGACCGGCCAGAGAAAATAGCAGGTCGGCCAAATATTGTGCCGACCGGCCATTTATTTGGCCGATGACCTCTTTTCATGGCCGATATGACCCTTTTGCACCCTTCAAGCATGGTTCATGCCAGCTGTGCCAGCTGGAATGCACCAACCCACTCCCCCGTGCATATAGGTGGTTGTTTTGAGCCCTTGACCCCTTTTTTTGCACCCTTTGCTCAAGGCTTCTTGAGGAAGCCTTGACCCCTTGTCTTGGCTTCCTCAAGAAGCTTACCAGCTGTCCTAGCTTCCTTGAGAAGCCTTGGCCCTCTTGCCCCCCCTTGACCCTTTCTCTTAAGCTTGTCTTATAAGCTTAGAGCCTTTGCATGGCCTATATAAGGAAGCCTCCTTCTCCATTGTTTTGGTTCAGCAAAAACCAGACCTAGGGCACATATATCTAATATATATACACACTCTCTCTCTCTCTATATCTCCCTCTCTCTCATCCTTGGTGTGTGTTTAAGAGCCTTAAAGTGTGTTTTGACCATAGTATTGCACCAACACACACACCATTACACCACACTTCGACTTGGGAGGCCTTGAGGGTTTGTTCTTGGAGTTTTAAGCTGGTTTTGGTCACAAGAAGAGGTCTGACCTTGCTGTTCATCAAAGGTTCTTCAAGGGTAACTTCTTTGCTTTAGTTTCCCCAATCTTGCATTAGCTTTTGACCTGTCTTTCATGCTGATTTAAGCTTTGTGTATAACTGAAAAAAGTCTTGTTTTTAGCTCCTTTTTAACTTTGTTCAAGAACACTTTTGTGTTTGGGGTTGTCTACCCCCTCTTAGGCCTTGTTTGGCCTCATTTTTGTGCATTTTTTAGTGAGCTCCGGGATCACCTTGTTTGGGCCTCCTCACCACTGAAATCTTGAGGGATTTCAGTGGTGAGGATGGTGGTTTAAGGTCCTAAGAAGGAGAGGGCCATCCCCTCTCCTTGTTGTCTTGTTTGATGCCCTTTTTGGCCTTACAAAGGGGCCTATATTTGCACACTTCTTGAGCTCAGTTCAGGCATTTTTCAGTGGGTTTTAGGACCCCTATAGGCCATTTCTAGAGTTGGTTTGGCTTTGTTGAGTGTCCACCTTGTATGTGCTTAATAACCCCTTGTATAGCCCTCTAAAGGAGCTCATCATTTTCGCATGTGTTGGCTTCATTTCAGAGGTTATTTGGGCATATTTTCACATGTTTAGTTCACTAATTTTTGCTGGTTTGATGAGTTCTCACTTGCTTCATACACTTGCCATGTAAACCATGTTTACTAGTCAAATTTGCATGCTATTTTAATCCATCTTGCTAGCACTTTTTGGCCACACTTTGAACTAGAAATGTGCATATTTTGGGACTGCCTTGGTTCTGTCTTCATGCTTCATGATAAAAAAAATGCATGCTTTGTATAACTATAGGTCAATACATGTGCCTAGTTTTATGTTTCGGGATTCATCTCATGCATCGGGTGCCATGTTTCCATGCTTCGGGGCTATTTAGCATCATGATTTAGTACTGAAGTTTGCATGTTTGCATACCATGTTTCATGCCTTGCCATGCTTTAGTAGAGTCGCATTTGATGCCTTAGGTTCGGTCCTCGGTTTGCGTGCATGTGTGCACGCATTTCAAGTGTCTCATTTTCATCTAATGGCCACTGATTTTGGCATGCTTGCGAGCTATCCATGTTAGTTTAAGTCCATCATCGCATGTTATTGCATTCCATGTTTGCTTACATGTTTAGATTGCGTGCCTAGTATACATTGCTCATTTGAATGTTCATGTTGCATACTTAGCCTCCATGCCTAGGTTGCATTTCATTGAGCATGCATCCCTTGCCTCTTGATCAATCATGATAGGGGTTGGGGCCCTTTGATGTGTTTTGTGCTTGCATTGCATTTGATATCGAAGTTGCACACTTGGCTTTTGGGCCATCATGCATTGAAATGCGTGATTGATGGCCCGAGGGTCGAGGGTCACACTCCCTTGAGTCCATTACATGATAGGGAGTGTGTCCGTGCATACATTTGCCTGAAAATTCCATGCCATACACTGCTTGCCCTCTGCTGCTGTCAATTGCAGGTTCTGTAGGAAGCTTTGGCCAGTCGGCTAAATACAGTGCCGATCGGCCAGGAATCTGTGGCCGGTGGTTCCTCTCTTTGGCCGGTGGTGTTTGTACTTGGCCGGTGGTATTCCCCAATATCCATAAAGCATACCCTTCAACTTTGGCAGTCCTCAGAGGAGCAAGGCAGTGTAAACAGAGGCAACAGTGCTATGGCAGTGAGTTTTCGGGCGAGACGGATCAAGCATGCACCATCCACGCATCCCGAGGCAGGGCTGCGGCCACCTTCTTTCTGCATTTATTTTGTTAATTAATTAAGGGTCTGTAATAATTAATTAGCTAGGATAGTTGATTTGTTATTTGGCCTGTATATTCTTTCGGACCCTCCGAGTGAGGGCAATTGTGTAATAAGTGTGGGTGAGTGTGTGCATGTCTTCCAATCCCACGTCTTTCTTCCCTTTTATTTACCCGCTTATGATGGTAGACTAGGGCATATTTAAATTAGCACACCTTATGCTATGCATGCGTGCATCCATGCATTTGTCTTACATGCACCGGGCTCGGCGCATCATACAAACTGTATTTGTATTTCAATTCCGAAGTTGAATATATGTTAATTGCAGCATTTCATATGCCATCTCTAGGATAGCCGAGCCTACCGTAGTTGCATCTTGCATGCGTTGCATTAGCCATCTTAAACATGAACTAGGATCATGCATATGATTACTAATTAGTTTCTGTTTTGGCACGGAGTACTAGGTAAGCTTTTATGCTTCAGCATACCGTATGCGTGTGAGTGTTGCCATGATTGCATGTTCACCATGAGGCTAGCTGCTTATGTGATATAACTGCTTGAATGCCTGTGGATGAAGGTCGAATTGCTTAAATTGGGATAATGCATTAAAACTGTGAGTTTTAAGCCCACTAGATAGTGGCAAAATCATTTTTTCCAAAGCCCACTTGAGGGTGGCAAAACCTGCATTTTAGCCTACTTACGAGTAGCAAACCATTTTCAAAACAAACATGAAATGTTTTGTTCCAATTTAGGCGATTTGGTCTATACTTGTTTGCTGTGCGCATAACGTAGTAAATCTAGGCTAATAACTGGAATAAGAACACATAACGTTTTCAAAATCGGATATCACGGTTAGTAGAGGCCGGTCTTCAGACCAGGCGAGAGGGGGTGCTCATAGCTGACCTTCCCCGATCGTACCCAAGTTCCCGAGCCGAGGCAACTTTGGTGATGACGGACACGTGGCCTTTGGCACCGAGTCAGGGTTTCCTAAATTTCCCCATTAAAAAATATTTAGGTGGCGACTCTGTATCTGGCAAAGCAGTCCATGTTTGGCACTTCTTTCAAGCAAATCTGTTTTTTTTTCTCAAAACGATTTGCCGGATTTGGACTCTTTGGTTCAGATTAAGAACCGACAACAAAAGGGAGTCCGAACTGTAGAGTGAGGCCCAAGGGCGCGTCTACAACACCTCCAACTGTGATTACAAGACCACGGGCAACCGCCACAAAACAATCCACTAAGAAGATTTAAAGGAATTACACAGGTATATTCTCAATTACCTAGCGAATCCACGCCTAATTGAACCAACCTCTATGTGCCTCTTCCAACCCCGTCTTCACCTCGGAATTGTCTTTACGATGAGCCACTCCAGAATCCACCGAAGCTTCAGGCTCGAATTCTTTAGAATCCACTGAAGAACAACTCTCTTTCTCTCTTGTATATAATAAACAAAACCTTTGATGTACTCTATTTAAACCATGAGTTGAATACTCAATAAAACATCAAAGAAAACTAACAAAATATCTCTAGATATAAACCTTAAGATCCAAAAAGAAGATCTGGAAAAAGTACACTTAGCTTTGGGAGAAAACCAAGTATTTATAGAAAACCAAAAGTAATCCTAGATTTGGAAGAAAACCAACTCCTATAGAAATCCGGATTTTGAAGCTCGCTCGAGCGAAGCTTCTCTCGCTCGAGCGAGGAGCTTAACTTTCATGATTTCTACTAGTGTCTTGGCTCGAGCGACGAATCCTCGGCTCGAGCGAGCAATCAACTCTTTCAACTTTTTGTGTGGACGCAATCTGTCGCTCGAGCAAGAACTCCTTGGCTCGAGCGAGCAAGCCGTAGCTCGAGCGAGCATTCCTTGGCTCGAGCGAACAAGGGCGGACATGTAATTTTAAATGCAATTTTGCATTTTGCTTCGGCCGCGAGCTGACCGGGCAGCTTGACCCCCGTAATAATCAGCGAAGTGGCAATCTTGAAAGTATTGACATCACAAACTTCTCTGCAAAGCACGATTCGGGTTGGATTCTCCTCTAACAACTCATAGCCTCACTGAAATAAAAATGAGAATAAAATTACAACTCAAAGGAGTTTTATCAAACGGGATTGCCAAGAATAAAAACCTAACAATCGGATTGATCGAATTTTTTGTGTGAATAAAATATACGAAGTGTCAAACAAAATGAAGAGTTCGAATCATCAAAATGGGCCATAATGGGCCACGGGCTCAAACAGCAATTCAGTCAATGTTTTGGAGGACGGATATTCCTCTTTTTTCTTTTTTCTTTTTTTGGGTACTTTGGTTTGTGTTTGTAGAGTAGTTTTTGAGATAAAAAGTACGAAAACTTGTTTGGTTTGCCTTTTTTCAGAAATGGTTTTGGAAAATTGTTTTGGGGAGAGAGTTTTAAAAAAAAAAGTGATTAATTTGATGTGTATGACAGAGAGTGACTTTGGAAAGTAGGTAACTAAACAAATTTTTGAGATTTTTTTTTGAAAAAATTTGTTTGATTTGATTACTCTTGAAAATTTGTTTGTAGAGAATTTTTTCCAAAATTTTTTCTAAAAAACAAACCAAACAAGGCCATATTTCCTGGTCATCATTTGCCTAAAAGGAGAATTGAAAATAAGATAAAAGAGATTGGAAGATTTTGTACGCACTACACACCTTAAAAAAAAGTGCAACCCCGCTACGTAGCTCGAAACCTTACAGCTCGAGTGGCCGGAATTTACTTTTCTACTCAACTTTTTACTGTGCTCAATCTCTCTTCTTCGTCCACCTCCCTCCTTCCTTCTTTGCTTTTGACTCTCTCTCTCTCTCTCCCCTCTTTATTCTCTTTCCCTTCACACCATCATTCACTCCTCTTTGTTCCCAAACTCAAAAACAAGGAATTTCCAAAACCACCACCATCACACAGAGCTTCATTTCTCTCCATCATTCTTCACTTGGTTATGACCCTCTCAAAGCTTCATCTTCCTCAAGATCACTCGTCAATGGCTGCTAGTAATGAAATCATCACCAACGAATCCCAGGTCCTCTTCTCCTCAATGAAATGTCTCTTTTGATTTCAAAAAATTAGAAATTTTTACTTTGATTTTAATGATGTTGACTTATCTTCTCTTTCTTTGACTTGCTTGTATTTAATTGTTTGATATTTTCTTTCAGTTTCATTGTATGGGTTTTCAATTCCCTGTTCTAAAAACTTGAATTGGTGAGAAATTTGAATGATTTTGAGTTAAGCTTCAACCTTCTGCACTCCAAGTGTTTGTGGTTTTGACTAACAGAGATGACTAACAAACCCCAGTGTTCAATTTGATGCTAACAGTTACAAAGTAGCTTCCATGAAAGATGGGTCATCCTCTTTTCCAAAGAATGCCCATAAACATTGTTCCCCCTCTGTTTTTTTTCTTCTTCTCTCTTCCTCCTCTCTTTCTCTCACCTATTCTCAGACCAGTTTCAGAGTAAAAAAAAAAAAAAAAAAATATCAAAATGACATCGTTTTGATATTTCGAGCCACTTGAACTGTAGGAATCTCGAGCTACGAAGCATTTTTGAAAAAAGTATCAGGTGCTTCTACCTTCCCCCCACCTAGATAGTAGCCATGTTTGTTTCATTGAACTTATTACAAACTAAAAATTAATAATTTATGTAAGTAAAATTTAAAAAATACTATTCCTTCAATTTCAATACAATAAATTTTTTTTTTAATTTTTTAAAGTTATTTTCACCATATAAACTATAAATAGAAGCTACTGCAAATTGTCTGACAAAGAATCCCAAAATCCCATTTAAAGCTGCAAAACTGGAGAAATTACAAATTGCCTCACTTCCCACTGCATTGCAAGCTGCAAAATTGATGATGGTTGCTTATAAAAAAAATTATAAATAATTGTCTCACCTCCCATTAATAGTAATTTTCCCTATAAAAATTGGGGCTAGGCCAATGGTTGTGGCCGGTGAAAATTGTTGCGCTGTGTGGTTTGAGACGGTTTGATCGTGGTGAAGAGAGAAGAGAGAGGGAGGAGGAAAAATAATTTTCCAACAAAAGGTCAAGTTAGCATTTAGAAGTATATATATATATAATTAGTAATTTTTGTTAAGTCAATAAATGGTGGACTCATGGAAGGACCTATATGTAAAATATTTATTTTTAATATAAGGGAGGTTTAGTGATATTTTGAAAAATAAAAGGGGTACTATAATTTGTAATATTGATTTATGGGTGGTTTGATTTCCAAAATAATACACTTAATTGGGTGGTTTAAAAGTAATTTAGGTGGTGTTTGGCAAGTGGTTTTGGGGCTAAAATAGCCACAAAAAACAAAATAGGCTATTTTAGCCATAACAAACAAAACATCACATCCAACCCATAATCATTACACTCTTCTCTCACAAAAAAAGTCAAAAAAGCCAAAAAGCCCTTCTCAAGCCAAGCTTTTTAGCTCAGGCTAAAATAGCCAAAAAAGCCAAAAAACCAACCCACTTCCCAAACGGAGGCTTAAGAATTGAAACAACCATTATATAATTATTATTGTACCAACAATTAATTACCGAAATTCTAAATCATTTTAGCCTCTGTTTGGGAAGAGGTTTTTGGGCTTTTTTTGGCTAAAATAGCCACAAAAAACAAAATAGGCTATTTTAGTCACAACAAACAAAATATCACATCCAACCCATAATCATTACACTCTTCTCTCACAAAAAAAATCAAAAAAATCAAAAAGCCAAAAAGTCCTTCCCAAACCAAGTTTTTTAGCCCAGGCTAAAATAACTAAAAAAGTCAAAAAATCAAAAAACCAACCCACTTCCTAAACAAACCCTTAAATTGGCTTCACTTTCTCGTCAACCACCCATTGATGTATGAACTGGCTTCGCAAGTCCACACACCCCCTGGAGAATATGGCTCCTTCAACCTTTTGTTCATATGAAATCAAATTAGGAATAAAAAATGATAATCTTACTTAATAATTATACAAAATTTGTTACCGTGATTATAATATTTAAAATATATAAATAATTCACAAAAAGCCTTATGGAGAGAACACATCTAAAATAATGTGTCAATGGATTTTTTTAAAGAGTACTGTTATTCAAGTTTAAAAATTAGACCTATTTTTCAAGTTTAATGATGTAACAATCAATTAGAATATCTAAGTCAACATTTTCTCTCATATCTTTCCTAATCATCAGCCAATTATAATACTTACACATCATTAAGTTTAGAAAATGAGTTTGAAAAACCTAGAAAACCCTCTAGATGTTGATTTGTGATTATGTAACAATTTTAAACAGAATATAACAATCCCAATCAAACAATCAAGAGAAAGAGACACAATGATTTTTACGTGGAAAAATCACAATTGGACACCTCCAACTGTGATCAAAAAACCACGGGCAACTGCCACAAGACAATCCACTAAGAAGAATTAAAGGAATTACACAGGTATACTCTCAATTATCTAGCGAATCCACAACGCCTAATTAAACCAACCTCTATGTGCCTCTTCCAACCCCATCTTCACCACGGAATTGTCTTTCTGATGAGCCACTCCGGATTCCACCAAAGCTTCAGGCTCGAATTCTTCAGAATCCACAACTGAAGAACAACTCTCTCTTTTGTGTACAACAAACAAACCTTTGATGTACTCTCTTTAAACCATGAGTTGAATACTCAATAAAAACATCAAAGAAAACTTAACAAAATATCTCCAGATATAATCCTTAAGAACCAAAAAGAAGATCTGGAGAGATTCAATGAATGAATCAATGAATAGCCTAGATTTGGGAGAAACCCAACTATTTATAGAAAACCAAAACAATCCTAGTTGGGAAAGAAAACCAACTTCTTGCAGAACTCCAAAGTAATCCTGTTTTTGAAGGAAACCAACTTCTTAAAGAACTCTTGTTACAACCTTGGTTTTGATCCATGGAATTTGACAACAAAAAGTCCTAACAGAGTTTAAAAAATAGACTTGCATATCATTTTTCTTTTTATTATAAAGACAATAATCAATATTTTGATTGAAAATGAAGCGATTACAATAAGTCACATAATTTTGTATAAATTTAATATATACTCAAAAGTATAAACCAACGTTACAGACTTTTTGTAATAAAATTTATTAGGTGATTCTATATTATTTTTTATATTCATATAACACTATACATTAAAAATTGGGACATTTACACACAAGTCCTAATTTATGAACTTATACTTTATTAAGTCCTAACTAAGATTTTTTTCACCTTCAAGTCTCATTAAATTTTTAATAATTGGAATTGTCCTTCAAACAATGATTGTTCATCATTTATGATTATCTATGAACATGATGATTTAACATTTATTTTGATTTTCAAAACTTTAAAATATCAATTTTCAAATTGAAAAAACTTATATAAAAAAAAAATAAATAAATTATGTGCAAAAAAACAAACTTTTTTTTTTTTGAAAAAATTGAAAAAACTGAATTTTTTTTTTATGTAAAAATAAAAATTTTGCGTCTATAAAGGAGCATGATGATGGAACATTGATGTACAAAACTTAAATAAAAATTAAAAAAAATAAAATAAAACTTCAAAAATGAAAATTTTGATAATATTCTCAGTTTTAAAACTGGAAAAAAACTAATAATATTCTTGATTTTATCGGATAGTTGAATAAAACCAATAAGTAGAAAAACAAAAACCTTTAATCTTATGCTCTGTTTTTTTTCATCAATTAGTGAAATTATTATATGAAACATTACTATACAAAATTAATAATATTCTTAGTTTTAAAAATTGAGAAAAACTGATAATATTCTTAATTTTACTAAATAAGACTTATTGGTTCAAAAAATCTTAGATAGGCATTACAACAAAAAAAAAAAACATTTTTGGCGACGCTTTTTGGCGACTAAAACAGAAATTAGTTGCCAAATGTACATAATTGGCGACCATATATGTTTGGTTGCAAAAAACTAAACTATTGGTGACAGACTAAATATTTGGTCGCTGTTGAGTTTGGCGGGAAGTGAAATTTATGCGCGGGAGTAAGGAAAAAGTTTTTGTGACCAAACTAATATACGGCGACGAAACATTTAGTTGCCAAATGTATTGTTTTTGGTGACATCCATTGCTTAGTCACGGAAAATGTAAATGACATTTATGGCGACTTAATTAATTTAGTCGCCAATAATTAATTTATCAAAACTACACCGTTTGGTGTTTGCCCTAATTTTTAATTGCCAGAAGTAATTGTCTGTGTGAATAAAGAAGTAATTGACCCTTGAAGCTCCATCTCATTCTCTCTTTCTCTCAAGACCTCAAACAACAAAAGGTATGTCTTCTCTTCTTCTGTCTCTCTCTCTCTCTCTCTCTCTCTCTCTCTCCCTCTTTCCCTTTCTCCCTCTCGCTCTATTTCGTTGCCGACCACAGAGAGGGTGCCGCTGACTACACTCACTTGAACGGTGCTACCCCTTCGTCTCTTGCATAGTCGATCGCGAGCAGCACCGATCGTGACCCTCTCTACGGTCACTGCTATCTGCCCTCTCTCTGTTATTGTTCTTCATATTTTTTTTGGGGAAGACAAGTTTTATCTATTGGTGCTCGTTGTGGGTAAGTAGATATGCCCGCATGTGGCCATATTTGTTCAATGCTTCCTGCGAAAAAAACATTTTGTATATTCAGAAATAAAAACAAGATATAAATTATATCTCTTAGATCTCTATAATAAACCAATTGATTTTTATAATATATAAAAAAAAATTAAATTAAGAAAAACCCGTAATTTTCTACTCTAAATGGACCCATCAAACCCCTGAAGATTTCAGATTGTGTTGAATCTTTCCCTCTTCTCTCTCATTGAAAGATACCCAAAAGCCTCCTCCTCTGCCTTTCATTCATAAGGTAATTTTGATTTATTTCTTTTTTAATTTTTCAATTTAATTTGCTATTGCAAGCTTGGATCTTTCATTCGATTGATCTGTATATTGATGTGAATATCATTGGATGGTACTTTTTGTTTCAAATGATATATGGGTTATGCTCTGTTTTCGAGTTTAACATTGATTTGTTTTGTTTTTGTTAATATGATTTGTATTTTTATAATTTGAGAATGTGGATAAATATCACTCACCTAGGTAATAAATATTCCTCTGCCAAACTCAATCCTATAATTCCTTTATCTTCTATGAGTTTTGGTTTTGAAACGAAAAGATAGGTTGCAATCCAAGAAATTTAGAGAAAATAGTGCCAAATTTTGGTTGATTTGTTTAGAGCTCAAAGAATTACAGTGAAAGCTAATGAAGAAAAATTAGGGTTTATATAATATGAAAATATTTATGCTCTGCAATTTATGTACTAAATTGTTTCATTACATTTTTGAAAAAACCTGTTTTAGCAAATTTTTAATTTTATTTTCTGTTTCGTGGATTTTGGTTTTCAGAGCATAGGAAATTCACTCCAAGAAATGCAGAGAAAACACTACCAGGTTTGTTTGATTTGGTTATTGTCTACACATGAGAAGGGGGCTTACATAGTGGAATATATATATATATAATAAATATATAAATAGAAGGTGGCTAGCTATGATTTCTTGGGACTATCTCTACACATGTGCATCAAAAGACTGAAGTTGAATTTATTTATTTTTCTTTGAATAGTTAAAGTTGATTCATATAATTTGGTCATTGTAGGAATGTGATTTTGTACATTTGAAGGTGGAATTATTAATATAAATTTCATACCATGTTTTATGTATTTAGGAGCTTAAGTTATGGGTTTTAATTGATTGTGATTTCTAATTTAGCTTATTGGTTTTTAATGAATAATTCTATGCATACTAACAATCTTACTAAAATTATAAATGGTTAGATGTGATTGGTTATCAAAAAAATAACAAGATTTAAACCACCAATAATATTTGGACATGAATGTTTTTGGTAGGATTGTTTTTTTTGTTTTTTGTTTTAGAGAAGGAGAGGTGGTTGTAGGCCATTGTTTGTCCCATTGTCATGCCAACAATCCCATTTACTACTAAAATTTTGAGTTTTTGCAACGGCAAAATGCCGTCGCTAATACTCCCAATGCCGTCTCAAAAAACTTTTAGCGACGACAAATGACTTTTAGCGACGGCAAAAGAAGGGTCACAATAGAGGGCATTGCAAAAAGGTTGATGTCGTCGCCTTTTTTTTGCCACGGCAAATGTTGCCTTTTGCGATGGCATTTTACTATCGCATATAATATCTAAAAAATGGAAACCTTTTGCGATGGCATTGTTTACCGCCGCTAAAAGTTTTATTTGAGACGGCAAAAATTCCTGTCGCAAATTGTTTATTTTTTTTGCGATGGCATTGAATAAGTCGCCATTGGTTTTTTTGCAACGGTGTGGTGCCATCGCCAAAAAAAAAAAAAAAAAAACCGCAATAATTATTAAAAAAAAAATTACCTGTTTTTGTGACGGTGTGGTGCTGTCGCAAAAAAAAAAAAAAAAACTATAATAAAATTATTAAAAAATATTAAAAATATTAAAATTACCTGTTTTTTGCGACGGTGTGTTGCCGTCAAAAAAAAAAAAAAAAAACCTGCGATAAAATTATTCAAAATATTAAATGAAAAACAAATGAAAAGAAAATAATCAATAATTGCATAATAATATAAAAATTCTTGTAAAGAAATAACAATTTCTCCATAATAAAAATATTCTTCATTCATAACTACACCAACAAAATTACCCACTACATAATGTTCCATAATACATATATAATGTTTAAATAAATAATGTTGTTCATAATTCAAAATAGTATAAACCAAAATTAAAAGTTTTCCTCATCATTCTCGGTGGTACAAAAACAAAAATTAGTCGCATTCTTCACAAGTATGAAATCCACAAGAAACAAACTCCTACTCCGGAAATATCTGAAACAAAAAATAAAAATAATTAATGACAATATAATTATGTGTTAATATGTTAATTACAAAAAAAACATAAAAATTTAACTACTAAACAATTACAAAGATAATTAAGTAAATAATTTTGCGTAGACCGAAATCCGGCTCTAACTTCCAAACGGGGAACCCAATTCGAGTCTCATCTTCTCCCACAAGTCTCTCGTGCCAAGGTGGTCATGTGTGCCAAGTTTTGTGCTAATCCGACGCCATTTGGAGATTTTGGGGTTTTAACACCTCGAATTTAAGTTTCTCAAAGAACTAGTTTGCCTAGAGTGAAATCCGGCTCTAACTCTCAAACCGGGAATCCGATTCAAGTTCCGTCTTCTCCTACAATTTCTTGTGCCTAGGCGGTCAAGTGTGCCAAGTTTCGTGCTAATCCGACGTCGTTTGGTGATTTTGGGGCGTTAACACCTCGAATTTAAGTTTCTTAAAAACTAATTTACCTAGAGTGAAATCCGGCTTTAACTCCCAAACTGGGAACCCGATTCGAGTCCCGTCTTCTCTCACAGGTCTCCCGTGCCTAGGCGGTCGTCTGTGCCAAGTTTCATGCTAATCTGACGCGGTTTGGTGATTTTGAGGCGTTAACACCTCGAATTTAAGTTTCTTAAAGAACTAGTTTCCCTAGAGTGAAATCCGGCTCTAACTCCAAAACTGGGAACCCGATTCAAGTCCCATCTTCTCCCACAAGTCTCTTGTGCCAAGGCGGTCATGTGTGCGAAGTTTCATGCTAATCCGACGTCATTTGGTGATTTTGGGGTGTCAACACCTCAAATTCTAAATTTTTCAAAGAACTAGTTTGCCTAGAGTGAAATCTGATTCTAACTCCTAAACTGGGAACTCGATTCGAGCCCCGTTTTCTCCCACAAGTCTCCCGTGCCTAGGCGGTCGTGTGTGCCAAGTTTCGTGCTCATCCGACGCCGTTTGGAGATTTTGGGGCGTTAACACCTCGAATTTAAGTTTCTTAAAGAACTAGTTTGCCTAGAGTGAAATCTGGCTCTAACTCCCAAACCGGGAACTGATTTGGGTCCCGTCTTCTCCCACAAGTCTCTCGTGCCAAGACGGTCGTGTGTGCCAAGTTTCATGCTAATCGGACGCCGTTTGGTGATTTTGGGATGTTAACACCTTGAATTTAAGTTTCTTAAAGAACTAGTTTGCCTAGAGTGAAATTCGGCTCTAACTCCCAAACCGAGAACATGATTCAAGTTCCGTCTTCTTCCACAAGTCTCTCGTGCCAAGGCAGTCATGTGTGCCAAGTTTCATGCTAATCCAACGATGTTTGGTGATTTTGGGACGTCAACACCTCAAATTCTAAGTTTCTTAAAGAACTAATTTGCCTAGAGTGAAATCCGACTCTAACTCCCAAATCGGGAACCCGATTTGAGTCTCGTCTTCTCCCACAAGTCTCTCATGCTTAGGCGGTCGTGTGTGCCAAGTTTCATGCTAATCTGACGCTGTTTGGTGATTTTGGGGTGTCAACACCTCAAATTCTAAATTTTTCAAAAAACTAGTTTGCTTAGAATGAAATCCGGCTCTAACTCCCAAATCGGGAACCCGATTCGAGTCTCGTCTTCTCCCACAAGTCTCCCGTGCCTAGGCGGTCGTGTGTGCCAAGTGTTATGCTAATCCGACGCCATTTGGAGATTTTGGGGCGTTAACACCTCGAATTTAAGTTTCTTAAAAAACTAATTTCCCTAGAGTGAAATCCGGCTCTAACTCCCAAACCAGGAACCTGATTCAAGTCCCGTCTTCTCCTATAAGTCTCTCGTGCCAACGCGGTCGTGTGTGCCAGGTTTCGTGCTAATTCAACGCCGTTTTGTGATTTTGGGGTGTCAACACCTCAAATTCTAAGTTTTTCAAAGAACTAGTTTGCCTAGAGTAAAATCCGGCTCTAACTCTCAAACCGGGAACCCGATTCGAGTCCCGTCTTCTCCCACAAGTCTCCCGTGCCTAGGCGGTCGTGTGTGCCAAGTTTCGTGCTAATCCGACGCCATTTGGGGATTTTGGGCGTTAACACCTCGAATTTAAGTTTCTTAAAGAACTAGTTTGCCAAGAGTGAAATCCGGCTCTAATTCCTAAACCGGAAACTTGATTCAAGTCCTGTCTTCTCCCACAAGTCTCTCGTGCCAAGGCGGTCGTATGTGCCAAGTTTCGTGCTAATCCGACGCCATTTGGAGATTTTGGGGCGTTAACACCTCGAATTTAAGTTTCTTAAAGAACTAATTTGCCTAGCGAGAAATCCTGCTCTAACTCCTAAATCGGGAACCCGATTTGAGTCCCGTCTTCTTCTACAAGTCTCTCATGCCAAGGCAGTCGTATGTGCCAAGTTTCATGCAAATCCGATGCCGTTTGGTGATTTTGGTATGTCAACACCTCAAATTCTAAGTTTTTTAAAGAACAAATTTGCCTAGAGTGAAATCCGGCTCTAACTCCCAAACCGAGAACTCGATTCGAGTCCCGTCTTCTCCCACAAGTCTCTCGTGTCAAGGCGGTCATGTGTGCCAAGGTTCATACTAATCCGACGCCGTTTGGTGATTTTGGGGTGTGAACACCTCAAATTCTAAGGTTTTCAAAGAACTAGTTTGCCTACATTGAAATCCGACTCTAACTCCCAAATCGGGAATCCAATTCGAGTCCCGTCTTCTCCCACAAGTCTGTCGTGCCTAGGCGGTCGTGTGTGCCAAGTTTCATGCTAATCCAATGCCATTTGGTGATTTTGGAGCATTAACACTTCAAATTCTAAGTTTCTTAAGAAACTAGTTTGTTTCTTAAGAGTGAAATCCGGCCCTAACTCTCAAACCGGGAACCCGATTCGAGTCCCGTATTCTCCCACAAGTTTCTCATGTCTAGGCGGTCGTGTGTGCCAAGTTTCATGCTACTCCGACGCCGTTTGATGATTTTGAGACGTCAACACCTCGAATTATAAGTTTCTTAAGAAACTAGTTTGCCTAGAGTGAAATCTGGCTCTAACTCCCAAACCGGGAACCCGATTCGAGTCCTTTCTTTTCCCACAAGTCTCTCATGCCTAAGCGATCGTGTGTGCCAAGTTTTGTGCTAATCCGACACCATTTGGTGATTTTGGGGTGTCAACACCTTGAATTCTAAGTTTTTTAAGGAACTAGCACTACAACAAAATTGAATTTTTATGACTTGCATTGCATGCCGTAAAAATTATTTCACAGCATGCACACAAATACCGTTATATGTCATGTCGTGAAAAGTTACCGTGAAAAGTTGAGCGTCATTTACGGCATCCAATCAATTTACACAACAAATAGATTATATTACTCAAATTATCTAACTATCCAACTTCTCATAGCATGAAACATCCTTGCATTTTGGTGTTAAATCATCTTCACAAATGTGCATACAAACATCGCTTGCATATATATCGGGATGATTCAATGATAGGGCTAACACACAAAGCAATAAATCTTAACTAGGTGCATTTGTTGATCACCCTATATCCTGATAGAAGTGAATCAGATAGAGGATGAGGACCAACTGATTGAGCTTTTGTATAAAAAATTTACAATTGAAAAATAATGTATTTAAATTGATTTTCTTAATCGTCTTAATCCATAACTGGTGGGATTTCCATCTTTGTAATCTGTTGATGACAAAATTTAATGTGCATCAGATTACCAAAGTTATTGTTTGAAAATGAATATAACACATGCCTCCAGGAAGATTCAGAGCTCTGTTGGAAATAGCTGGCACAATTTTGTCATTACTCCAAAGTTGAGACAACATACATTGCAATTTGTTGAAAACACTAACCATGAATGAAGTCCACAGCTTGGCATATATCACTCAGTGACGGAGCAAAGAGGTAGTCTCTTGTTGGAAGCACCAAATGATTAATACCATAAGCCTGCAACAAATTACCATAATCAGAAATAAATGGAAGAGCTCGGTGAATAACCTTGCACTACAGTGAAATATGGGGGTGGAAACTAGTTGGCGTGTCCCCAGAGTGTTCCTAATGTGTCCCTTGAAAAAAATTTAATTAAATAAGGAGCACACCACGTGGTATGTCCCCACTGTGTCCCTATGTCCGACATGGCTACAAAACTTGTTTTGAAGTGACGGTGCTTCATAAAATAAGAGTCTTTGTTCATACAAATAATTTAAAAAACAGGACATCTTTTTGTATGCATGTTCAATAAGTCTCAATATCCGATCCGATCTGTCCAACATGGACACTAACACATTTATAGAAGTGTCCATGCTTCTTAGGTAGAAACAAAAAGGTTTTAATTTAGTGCCCAATAAAGCAGACAAATTATATGAATAGGTTTCCATTCTCAACTAGTGTAGATGCATCTTCAAGGCAACCCTATTCAAACGGCATGTTCCAGGTTTCTCAGAAAAAGTAAAAGACAATCAGCTAAGTAAGACAATTAGAAGGTTAAAATTTGTCAACAAAGTGTTTCCAATTGTGTCCTTCATGGAGAAATAAGTTTAGTACAAAGATGCCCACAAATACTCACTCTTCAGAACCTTCAACATGCTCATTTATCAACTGAACAAACTCTGCATTGTGCTCCTAAATAAGTCTTAAAAGTTGGGGGTTTTTCTTTCCGAGCTCCTGAAGCATGGGCTGTTACCAAAGAAACAGCATATAACTACTCCTTTTTTTTTAATGATATATTATTTGAATAAGAAAAGAATGGATATGAACCTGTAAAATTTGTGGATTTGCTTGCACCATTGATCGCAATGCTTGGAACTGAAAAGAGAAAACAGAGAGACAATAAATTCAGTGTAATCGGAAATTCAATAAACATAGCAATAATACAAATCTATATGATCTAGTTTCATCTCATCTCATAGTAATTCACTACAAAACTACTTAACTATTCACAAAACAAAAATTTAAGACCCGACTCCTATCATTACAAGATTCTTAACTCTAGGAATGGCATCAAATAATAAAATAGGAACCGAACCGAACCTATTGGCTGTTTCTAAGGAAATCAAGGGGACCAAGTCCACCACTACCATCACCACCAGAAATTGTTTCCTGATATTTCAGTTTAAACAATATAAGAAAGATATAGAAGGAAAAGAAATGCAACTTAAACTCAATTATAAGAATTTTGGGCCTGAGGAAACAAATTCAACGGAGATGAATTTGGTGCTCCAGAAATGGGTGCAGCTGCTGCTGCACGTGTTTCAGCCCCCTCAGAAGTTGCCTGATTCACAGGCAAATGAGCCACTGGCACTGCAACTTCTGCTGCTTCTGGAATACCCTGAAAAATAGACCAAAATTTGTGGGCAGTGGCCAAATGTCACTAAAGAATGTCATTGAAAAATTTAAGAACCTACCAGATTTTAACAAAATTAATGGAAAGTGTCCAAATGCCAGAATAGAATGTCATTGAAAATTTTAAGGACATACTGAATACAAGTAATCCACACTCCGGGGACACATCAAGAACTACAACTCACCAGTTTTTTAACTCCCAAAATCAAAGTAAACCCCAAATGCACCATCAAGAATGCACAAATCACTACTAAACAAACTAGCAATTATAAATTTATATATACTAACTAAGACAAACAGGGCAAGTAGGCAATTCAACAAATCCAGGCAGAGGTGAACAGGCTTCTGCCAACTCATAGCACTCCGCTGATTAAGCAAAATATATATGGCAGACCTCAGCCTAACAAATCAAGCATAAAAATCTCAAATTAAAAATACTAGTAAAAGATAGCATTAAACCTTTTTAATCTAACTAATATATATATATTACTATATAATGCACACAACTCATAAGGGTTTGAAGGTTTGTAACTTATTTTTCCCCCCAAAAATGCTCAATATTGTTAACTGCTTCAAAAAATAACTGCTATCATTTATCAAATTCAACCCATATTCTTCATTCATCAAATCATCAAAAAATTAGAATGTAAAATTGCAGTGAAATTACAAACGCATACTAATATATAAAGCACACTACTCATAAGGATTTAAATTCAAAAATACCCATATTATTAACTTCTTCAAAAAAAAAATAAAATAAAATAACAGCTAGCCATTCTCAAATTCAACGCATCTTCTTCATTCACCAAATCATCAAAAAAATTCAAATGTAAATTGCAGTAAAATTACAATCACATCGTTTGCATCCATTGCTAGTATATATATATACATAAAGAGAGAGGGAGAGAGAGAGAGGGAGAGATGACTAGGGCTCGTGAGAGATGTGGTGGAGGAAGGGGATTGGCTGCGGAAGAGGTGGTTACTAGGCTTTGCGGTGGAGCTGCTGGTGGTGGCGGAGGAGGAGAAAGGGCGGCGCGTGTCGATGGAGTGGATTTGGAGGATGAACATTCCTAGGGTTAGGATTAATGGCCTGCATGTAGAGATTGACATTCGTAGGGTGAATCGATCAATGAACCATTACGGAGAAGGATCTAGAAATATAATAAAATGAATCAAACAGAGGTGAATCGATGATGAGCACTTACCGCAAAGGATTGATCGATGATATCGTCGAGAGAGATACATGGAGGAAGAGAGAGAGAGAGATATAGGAAGGATTGATCGATGATATCGCTCGACGCCGTCGTCTGCCTTGCTCATAGTCATGAGAGAGAGAGAGAGAGAGAGAGAAAGAGAGAGAGGGATGGGGATTTTTGTGGTTCAAAAGATTAGGGATTTGAGATTTGGGGATTTTTGGTTAAGGGGGGAAAAATGAGCGCCAATCAGATTTTGAGTTTTTTTTTTTTTTTTTCTTTTTGCGACATCAAGTATAACCGTCACAAATGAAAATTTAAGGTAGCGTTTGGTAACGTTTACGTTTTTGGTTTATGTTTACAAAAATTTTATAAATTGGTTTTTGTTTATTTAAAAAAAAAACATAAATTACAAGCGCGTTTGGTTTGAACAAAATGTTTAAAAAAATTTAAAAAACATAAACTAAAAAACATGTTTGACTAGGCCTAAAATATTTATATTTATTTTTTTATTATTTATGACGATGGGCTCATACACATTATAATTGAAAAAAAAATTTAATTGAAAAAAATATTTGAAAAAAAAAATATTTGAAAAGAGATGAGAGAGATAGAGAAGAGAGATGAGTGAGAGAGATAGAGAACAGAGATGAGTAGAAGAGAGAGAGAAGAGAAATGAGCGAGAGACAGAGAGAGACCCATTTCATTTTTTGACTTTTTCCTCTTTCAGCAACAATGGGCTCAGAGAAAGAGATGAGTGTCATTGAGAGAAATGAACGATTAAGAAAGAAGAGAGATGAGTGAGACAGAGAGAAAGAAAAAAAGAGAGAGAGAAACAAGATGAGCAAGAGAGAGAGAGAGAAAGACAGCAAAAAGAGATGAACAAGAGATATAGAGAGAATGAGAGGGAGAAGAAAGATAAACAAGAGATATAGAGAGAGATGAGAGAGCCAGAGAGAGGAAAAAAAGAGAGAGAAACAAGATGAGCGAGAGATAGACACAAAGAGAGAGAGAGAGAGAGAGAGAGAGAGAGAGAAAAAGATGAGCAAGAGAGATAGAGAGCAGAGAGAGATGAGAGAGCCAGAGAGAAGAGTGATGAGTGAGAGAGAGAGAGATGAGAGATAAGGAGGGAGAGAGAGGAGAGATAAGCGAGAGAGAGAGAGAGAGAGGCCCATTTCATTTTTTTGACTTTTTTCTCTTTCGACAAGTGATTAAGAGAAATGAGAGATAAGCGATTGAAACAAGAGAGAGAGAGAGAGAGAGAAAAAAAAAGAGATCGATAAATCGAAAGGGAGATCGTTAAATTAAGAAGAGGGGAGGGAGAGAGTAAGCAACGCGAGCATAGTGTTGGGGGAAGAGAGAGAGAGAGACACACACACACACACAGACAAAAAGATCAAGAGTGATGAGCGAGAGAGAGAAAGAGAAGAGAGATTAGCGAGAGAGAGAGAGAGAGAGAGAGAGAGAGAGAGAGAGAGACATGAAGATGAAACAATGGGTGAAATTGGGACTTTACTCTAGTTGATTTGATTTGATTTTATTTGTTGTGTTATCAAATTTAATTTTTATTAGTTGTGTTTGAGTTGGATTTCATTATACTATTCATAATTGTTGGTTGGTATGTTAAAGATATGTTTATTTTAATTATTTATTATTGATTAATTTACTTATTTTTAATATAATAGAACTATGATTCCAACCTGAGTTATATTGAGTTGGGTTGGATTAGATTTGTAACTAGTATATGATTAGTTCAGTACTTGATTTAAAAATTTGAAACCAATCATTGGTTCTAAATTTAGGAAAATTCTCCCGTGTGTAATTTTATCACAAAATTACTTAAATTTTCTCGAACTTACATAAATATTTTACAAAAATGCATAAGTTAAATATAAATTCGTGTAAATTCATAAAATCACGTAAATTTTCACTAACTTATGCTAATTTATATTTAATTTACACATTGTTTTTAAATCACTTATATAAATTTGTGATACTTATATAATTTTATGTTAAGATTATATACGGTGTACAATACACCGAAACATTTCTCCTACATTTAATACAAATCTAAACTAAGCCGATCCATGCACCCCTAGTTAAAGATGAAGTGTTGGTCAAATCTAGTATGTCAAAAAATTAGAGAAAATAAGATGGGCAGTTGGTGAAATCTAGTATGGGTATCTCTTCTTTCTGTGTGCTGGTTCATAGTTTTATTTTTTAAAATTTTTATTTAATGTCTATGCAAAAAAATAAAAAATAAAAAATAAAAAAAAAAAATAATAATAATAATAATAATGAAGTATTTAACAATGGCACTGCACCAGTTCTTCTCTTTGAGTGCTCCTATTGGGAGTTTTATATCTCTCGATCACTACAAAAATTTCAGTTTTTTGCCACGACATTTTACTTCTAATGTTGTCTCATCAAAATAGGCTCGGTTTTTTTTTTTTCTTTTTTTTTTTTTGCAACGGCACCTATTACCGTCGCAAAAAACTCTCTTATTTGTGACTGCAGTTCATGCCATCGCAAAAAACAGTTTTATTTGTGACAGCATAGGTTACCGTCGCAAAAAATGCACATTACTTGCGACGGTAGTTGTTATCGTCGCAAAAAAGTTGCTTTTTTGTGATAGGAAGGGGTGTCGTTGCCAAAAACCCAATTATTGGCAACGGCAGGTGGTGCCGTCGCAAAAAATCACTTTTTGCGACGGTAAGTAATGCCGTCGCAAATGCTTCCGTGTTATAAAGCCCATTTTCTTGTAGTGATTGTCATATGCTATGATTGTCCTACGGAGAACAAAAGAAAATTAGAAGGAAAATAATTAGAAAAACATATTCACAGATCAATCTCGAGTTCCATCTTAATCATGACATTCTATAAATGGGTATTATTGGGAGGTATCATGTCTTGTTTTTATAGTTTCTCAACATTTCACATAGGATTGGTACATCTTAAAATGTTTCGTTTCTACATATACCATAACTTTTAATTAATAAGGTCATGCATTGAATTAAACTCTATACTATTAAAAGTCATCAAGATGAGCTATCTATGACAGTGATTATGAATCTTGACCTGATATGGATTTGAGCAGAAAATTATTAGATTGAAAACAGTATCATGTGGAAAAAGAACAAAAAACTATTCCTTCATCCGGAACTGTTTTAGATTAACATTTAGTTCATGATACCATTCATTAGAGAGAATGTTTAGATTCCCCCTTTTTTATGATATTCTCTTGTTTGATTGTGTTATTTATTTTGGATAGTTTGGGGATTATACCATGTAAAGCTCTTGTGGGAGTAGAAATGTAGTTGTGGGCTACTTAATACAAAGTTTATGATGTCCATTATCCATTTTAGATTTAACTCAGCACAAGCAAGGAGTTTAAAGTGGAAAATTATGAAGCATGTTAAAATAACAATATCTTAAACTTTCTCTCAGCTCTGTATCAAGGAACTAATACTATCGCTCCATATTCCATATAAACATCATGTATTTTTAATGTTATTTTGAGTGAAGTGCCTTCTGATTAATGTTATTTTGGGTGAAGTGCCTTCTGAAATTTTGTACTTAAGATTGCAAATGTACCTTTGTATACTTTGTGGAATTTGCTGTTAATTTATCCGTGGAACTTTTCAAGAAGTGTCAATTTAATGTTGGGCTGCTTGATGCTAATGTGTATGGGTCATCTATTCCAACCATGATGAAACTCAATGGCAGGCCTAAAGTTAATAAAGATAGTTTTTTAATCATCTGAATCCTTCCTGACTTGTTCCAAAATCTATGGTGTCAATGAAGTGAAGTACTATAATGCATGATAGTGAATTGTTGAGGGTAGTTCTAAGAGATATAGATTTGCTTTTAATTTATTGCTCATATTTTACTAGTTAATTTAATATCCCTTTCTTGCTCACATTTTAATGTGAATATTCTTTGCTTGTGTCACATTGGTGCTGGATTAGATATGGTTGGTACCTTTTGAATTATGTTATGATATTTTCTACTGCTTCTCGAAAACTATGGAATCAGGTGTGTTTATCAATGGGGTTTCTTGTCTTCCCTCACATGTTACTTCCCCGTTCTTATTTTATTGTACATATGTGATTCGAAGTATTTGGGCTTCAAATTGTAACTCCATTTGAAGGATTTTGTGAATTTATTATTTTTTATTTTATTTTATTTATTTATTTATTATTTTTTTTTTTAAGTTAACCTGTTACATGTATTTTACTATTAATTTTTGTTCTTTATCCAAAACTTATGTTGATTTTGTTCTTGCAGGTGTGAAAGTTCTTGAACATGTGTCAAGAGGAGTTGATTGGGGAAGCTTGATATTCTCATGGTGGATACGCTCTTGGGACTGGTGATGCTTAGATATCTATTTTAGAACTGCAATTATTAGGTAGATAAAAGAATATGAATACAGATTTAGAGGTTTTGATGCTTTAACTAGAGGATCAACAATTGGAACGGCCTAAGCAAAGTGACATGGAGACACATTTATGCTTCAAAGGCTCTACCTTTGTTAGATTCATGTTTTAAGCCTCAATAACGAATTTACTAGTCAAATCATGTGTGAAATTGAGATAGCCAAATTTCATAGGATGATATATTTCCTTCTTTTTAATTTTACCAATCTATCTAAAGTCAATATGGAAGTAATGCTTCATTTACTTATCTCTCTCTCTCTCTCTCTCTCTCTCTCTCTCTCTCTCTCTCTCTCTCACACACACACACACACACACACATACACAAACAAATTCACACAATCAAACAACAATGAATTGTCAACACGAGCACGTCACTCAAGTCTAAATAAACTTGTTGAAACAAACAACACCTCGTTACAACTTTTTGTTAGGAAATTTGCAAAACTTAAGGCTTAAATGGTTCGTTCAGGAGGCAAACTTGTAAAACAACCACAAAATCAATCAAACATCAACATGAGCACGTCATTTAAGTCTAAATAAACTCGTAGAAACAAACAACACCCCGATTAGTCTATTTGATGTTGCTGTGCTACTGTGATGCTGCTGTAGTCTTTACTCTATTTGATGCTGCTGTGTTGCTACTGTTGTTTACTTATATTGCTTTCTTAGTGAATTTATGTGTCTCATGTGTCTGAAACTAGTCTCCTCAAAGTGCTATATATGGTGACTTTGATTTGCTGCTCTATTTTACCCATTATTTTTTTGGTGATTCTTGCTTAATTCCCTTTACGGATGCTATTGAAGTGATTGTTAATATTTGTTTAATTAGAGAGATTAATTCTTTGTTAATGAAATTAATTCTTTTTCCAATTAGGAAGACATGGGGTCTGACTTCCACCATACTTGATCTTTTTCCGCATTAACTTCATCTCAGCTTCTGTAATTTAGAAAATTATCATATGGGTGGTTATATGTTTGGTTAATGATATTTTATAAAAACATTTCTTGCTATTATTCTTATTATTTGGGTAATATAATTAGGGGTGGCTGTTGTGCTTAGTATATCAAAATTTTAGACCAAGCATTTTATTACTAAAATTTTAATATTGTAATTTTTTTCATATGTTTGACAGATTGACAATGGATGGAACGTAGTTTGGGGAGCATAAGAGGATTACATTTTAAATTTTTAGATATATTTTGTCATAGGATTTTGTATCTTGGAAGTTTTTTTGGAATCATTATGTATGTGTTTGAAGTTTCGGATTGTAAGGGATTTGCTTATGTTGGATGTTTTGGATTTGATAATTTGAACAAGTGTGTTAATTTGAATTAAATTTTGCTTATGTTTATTGGTTTATGAATTATGCACTGAATAGGAAAATTGAAAAAAAAAATTATAATTAATGAACTTTTTGGTGACAGGTTTTTTAGTAGTAAATTTACTTTTGGTGACACTTTTTGTTTCTGTTGCTGAAAGTTTGTGTGAATAATTTTTTTTGGCGACCCAAAACTTGATTGGTCGCCAAAAGTTTTAACATTCAACAACCAATTCATTTAGTCATTGAAAGATATTTTTAGCGACGCATTTATATGTCACTAAAACCTAACATGTCATTTGCTTGAGGCTACTTTTAGTGACTAAATGTTAATTTATGGTGACAAAATGTTAGTCTTTTGGCGATCGAAATATTTGGTCGTTGTTTTATTTATTAGGCGACCATAATTTATTTGGTCGCCGAACCATTTAGTGACAGGGCTTCAACGACCAATTTTATTGATGATCTTTTAGCAACCAAAATTACACTTTTGGTGACTAAAAAAAAGGTTGCTAAAAGTATTTTTTTTTTTTGCAGTGAGGGCTTGAAGTACCATAACATTTGTAAAACAAAAATTTAGGTAATTAACTCTCAAAAATTCATGTTGGCGATGTATGTAAGGTCTCATTTTCTTGAGTATTGTTATTTGTTTGTAACTGGTCATAAAATTGAGTCAGATAAGACACCCATAGCCCCACACACTCCCCCACCGAGGTGGGCCATTCAAACAAACTGAGGTGGGCCTTTCAACTGGGCTACTACAACAAACACACACACACACACACACACACACACAAAAGATAATCCTCTAAACTTGTTCACGCACATACACATTGATATGATACGTGTCGTTCAAATTGGCTTCACCTAAGAAAAAAAAAAAAAAAAACACTTGCCTTCCCACACCCACACCCACAATCAGGCCAAAGAAAAGTAAAAAAATATACATATATATATATATATGAATTTCCTGCCTATAAATATCCCCTTTGTTTCCCTCTTAAGAATCACCACAACAAACACAACACACAATTTAGAGAGTTGAGAAAGATGTCAGACAAGGGTAAGAAGAGCCAACCAGCAAGTGTAATTCCGACACCGAAGATGACAGTGAAGGAGAAGATGGCACAGTCTGTACTTTCTGCAATTAAAAAAACTAAAGACGTGAAGAAATAAAATTACTAGTTCAAATTTTGTAACCTAATATATAGAATAGCACTAGCAACTACACATACCAATTGCTGCTTGCTTGGTATATTTGTGTGTCTACATTATATATATATATATATATTTTTTTAATTTTTAATTTTTTATGGGGTGAAAGTCAGTTGTTATGTTAATTGTTACATTATGTATCTATGTTTCATATATTTGATAAATAAATGAAGTCATGAAGTCTCTCCTATGCTTCTGTATGGTTCAGTTTGTATATCTAAATATATATACATATAATAATATTTCAACGAGCAAGAAGCTCTAACACTACCAAATTTATCTAGTGCAAAAATAAGTCATAAATGAGCCTCGGTGCCCACATCTGTCTCTTTGGAGCCTTGTAAATTCATAATCTTTAACTCTTGAGAGTTGTTGAGTGATTGGTGGGTATAGATGTAAGAAAAATCGAAAAAATTGATTGAACTGATTGAACCGAATCGAAATATATATTTGGTCTGTTTTTAAATAAAAATCGGTCTATGTGATTTTTTAATTTGATTTTTTTGGGTCTTTGGTTTGATATCGATTCAAGCACCTTGTGTACCGAGCTAAACCAAAATCGACCGTTTCAACATATATTGTAATTATAATCTAATAATATAATGATATTAATAAGTATAATAAATTATTAACCTTATCATCTCTATAATTTAAGTTAGTAAACTCTTATTATATATAATTTTAATTGTAACTCAATATGAAGCCTTAGTATTTATTATTATTTTTTTGTTTGTATTTTTATTAATCTAGTAATTGAAAAGTATTTATTAAATTAATGGATTTGATATGTTCACTGCAACAAATTACACTTTTGACAACTAAATATTTTTAGTCGCCAAAAGTCATTTTTTTAGTCGCGAAGATTTTTGCCGACTAAATTTTTTGGTCTCCAGCTTTGTCGCTAGATGATTGTCGGGAAAGGTATTGGCGACTAATTTTTTTTTAATCGCCAAAAGTCACCAATTGGCGACTAAATATTTAGTCGCACAAAAAAAAAATTTAGTCGCTAAAAAGAAAATATTTTCCATCTTTAATATTTTAGCTACCAATTTTTTAAAAGCGTGACTCCTTTTTGGCTACCAATTTTTTAGTCGTTAAAAACGTGACACTTCTTTTCAACTACTAATTTTTTAGTCGCCAAAAACTTTTTTTTTTTGGCTACTAACTGTTTAGTCGCCAATAAGTTCCTTTTTTATTTTTTAGCTACTAAATGTTTAGTCCCAAAAACTCAAACTTTATTTATTAATTTTTTTAAAATGCACAAATTGAATATTTTTCATTAATTTCTAAATTATATGCATTTCATTATCAATGCAACCTTTAACCTGCACGTATATAGAATAATACGTCTATCAATTATAATCTAAATCCATCATCAATAATACCCATTTCATTATCAACTATTCGAAAACTTTAACTTTGTAACATCATATTCCAAATATTATATAAATCTACACAAACCAAGTGTAATCCATCTAAATTAAATATTAAATACAAAAATACTGAATTTCCAAAATAGAGGATTGTCCCAAAATAAATGTCTTCCATATACAGAACAAATGTTCTTCTTACACATCCACAATAGTCCACGCAAAAGCAATCTGTAAAAGAAGAAAATAAAAATTAACCATTAGCACTTATTTAATAAAATTGACGTTTCAAGATAAACATATTGACAAAATATGAAGCCAAATTGTAAAGGATTGTAGTAAACCAAATACGAAAGATACCAATTATATAATTGAAATTAGAAAGACATACACTAAATAAATGAAAAAAAGAGACACTCAGAGGAACAGCCCACACAGGCACAGTATTCGGCTTCAATGGTAATTTGAGGTCAGCCATCATTTCCTTCCCAACAAAGCGGTAAAATGGGTTTATCATATATAGTATGATCTCTGTGACCAGAAGAAGCAGCAATATAAGCCAATCATGCATGTGATTCCTTGCAACTGAGGCTCCATGAGACTTGATGGTGTGTGCACCAAGCTCTGCCTCGCTCATTCTACCCTGCTGACATAAAAAGAAAATGACAAAAAGGTCGTAGCAGTGCACAAAGCTCCCACTTACAGTAGAGTCTGGGAGAGTTTGGTAACACAAACAATAGTCATAATGATATAAACAATAGTATTGTTTCCCAGGACATTATTTCTTCCAAAAAATACCAAAAAAATAAGTATTGAATTTTCATTACATTAAACAAGTTCATTGAAAAGACCAACAGCTTAATGGGGAATTTTTTTTGTGAAGTTGTCTCATCTTCTGTGCTAATTAACCTCATGAATATCAATCACACAAATTACTTTCACCACTTTTTCAAGCATGAAGAGATCACCCCACATATTGCTATGTATTCAATAGCCATCGAAAACCCAAATCAATTCACTCTATAATAAAAGCAAATCAAAACGAATCCCCAAACAAATAGCACTACTCAGTCATTCCACTTTAAAATATGGACTGCTACAAGGGGGAACTAAGGGTGTAAATGACTTGGTTCAATTGGGGTAGAGGGTCAAATTTCCTCTGAATCGAATTGGTCAGTTTTGCATTTCTTTGCCCCGCAACTGACTAAACAAAATACATCACCTAATAAAACCAAATGTGTTTTGGAGCGGTTCCATGCGACTCGGTTTAATTGGGGGGTCCCTCTCAAAGGCAACACTATCTCCAGTGTCTTCTGGAGCTTCAACTGCCCCTATTGACTTCATCATAATCCCTCCCTCTATATATTATATGTTCTCCTGATTTGTTCTTTACGATGATTCCAGTTCTAGATCTATGTGATGAGATTTGTTCTTTAGAACTGATTTTCTTTATTCAAATTACATTGGATGATTGAGTATGTCTGGGTTTGGAATACTAAGCTATCATTGGATGAAACTATGTTTGGGACTGTGATTTAGTCGGGGAAAAGTAAAAGAGAGTGAAAGGAAAATTGTTTTCCTCTACGTTTTCCCTCATACATCAAAATTGGTACATTAAAAAAATATGAAATGATAATCAGTCTTGGAAAAGTAAAACAACACCATCTAGAACTAAAAATTCTCACACTTTAATTTATTCTATTTTCCTTATTATTTTTCCAGGGTAACCAAACAAGGAAAATTAATTTTCTTTGGTCTATGTTAGGTTCATGGATTAAGACAGTAAATGAAAAGGGAAACAAAAAGAAGAGTAAAGGAAATGAAAAGAAAATATTAGACTAAAATTTCTTTCCTTGTTTGGTTGTTCAGGGAAAATTGGGCTGTTCCGATGGACATGTGGTTATACATAAATACAACTCTAATGCAGCTAGTCTTATTTAACAATATATGCAGACACACAAGCATATACAAAAATACATACAACAGAGAACAAAATTTCCCCTAGCTTTCTTCAACAGATAACTTACTTCAAGAAGTGTGAAGATGGTTTCCCAAGGTGAAGACTGCATACGATCAGATTAGCCAGTGTTTCAGGATCCTTCGCATCCTGCATGAATTACCAAAACATCTCACCATCCACAAATATGTGCAAGCCTTTCCAGTGCAAGTCTAAAAATACAGTGACAAAATTGGGATTGTGAAAGGCATTGTGTAGTAGTAGTGGGCAAATATGGGATCACTTCAGCCAATATCAATGAAATAATTGGACTACTATGGAGAGGGGAATAATTAGCAATCTAGAATCAATTTGGTCAATTCAATTTCTTGAACAATGAATGTTATGAATGCAATCAAGTATATTTAGCTAATGTCAATAACAATTTGATGGATTTGTCCCAATCACTTCAAATGACATGTAGGTACGAAGGCAATTTTAAACTTACCTTGTTCAGTGCTTCAAGTAATAGTGACTCAGCTTCATCAAAATTTCCCATATGCATGCAGCACACGGCCTTTCCATTCAGGATCAAACTGGTCATCTGATACTTGTCAGAAAAATCTTGGAAAATGAGATACACTTCCTGTATCTTGGATCCACCTTGATTTACAGACCAATATATATGAACATAAAAATCAACAATTCCTGATTTGCCTTGAGAAATTGAGAATGGGTATGCACCACAGCCAAGTTTAGCCATGCATTTGCAAGTTGAGTTAGTGTATGGTCCTCGTCAATCTGTTGCATGATCCTCAACTGTTTTTCCGCATAATCTGATCTATGCGTCTTAAGGAATATTTGGACATTCAATGCATGCCTACAAAAGCAAAAGCAAAAGGCCTATTAATGACTATTCACATCAGGAATATATATATATATAGTGTGAAAACAGAACAGGAAATTAGGGGAAAATGAAAAGACAATGGCTTTGATAGTTCATGCAATTTATCAAACAGTTAACGGGCGAGATAGTGAAATCATGTGTTCAAGTTGATAGCAGAAAGGGAAGTAGCTACATAGATTAAAAACCAACAATGGTTACATAGACAAAGTGATTCAATTTCACCAACATTCCCCCCAAAAAACACAAAACACCATGACCAATGTTTTGAGCCAAACAAAATGTTAGGTCATTATCATTTTTAATATGAATCAAACACAAATTGTTTTACGACTTCAAAGTGGTCCTTCAAAAAAATATATTATATCCTCCAAATTCAATTGTAAAAGAAGAAGAAATAGAACAATAATACTTGGAAAAAAATAATACCCATCCAACGCAATTGGAAACTAATTGTCAACTCTCCTCCTACATCGAGGTTCATGGAAACAAAAATTGTTTTGCAAAAACAGCAATGTTTGGGATATAAACCACTAAAATTGGTGGTTATTCACATTCAACAAAAATTGCACTGGCGAAATGCCCAAAATAAACTCCGACAAAAACATTTTCATCAATATCTACTTAACTAAAAATGGCGATGATTATTGATCTCAAATTAGCCTCCGCCAGAACCATACTTCTTTCCGAACACGATCAGCTGGAGCTTGTCGTAACCGCAAGCACACCCGCACCAGCAATCGCACGGAGAATGGGATGGAACCCATCAATGGAAAGCTAGAATTAGAGCAAAAAGTGAATGACCCAATAGAGTATTATGCATTAGAAATCATACCTTCTGACTATTTGAAGAACCCATGTGTTTGCGTGTATGTGAAGCTCTGTGGGTTTTTGTGAGTGAATGGTGAAAGAAAGAGCGACAAAAAAACAGAGCCGAGAGAGAGAGGATCTCAGGCGACAGTGACCAACAAGGAGGTGAATCGGTGCTCCGGTTTCCGGCGAACACGAGGAGGAGCGGCGGTGAGAGATGGAGGGAAGAGGAGCAGCAGATAGGGAGAAGGACGCTGAAGACAGAGAGAGAGAGAGAAAGAGAGAGAGGCACTGGTTTTGTTCATGGTTGGGTTTGGTTTGTGGTTTTTGGTGAGAGCATGAGATATTTTATATAAATGGTTATTGGCGACCAAAAAATTTTAGTTGCTGAAAATATTTTATAATATTTAAAATGTCTCCCTCCAAAACATTTTAGCTCTTTGGCGACTAAAATCCTTTTTTGTCGCTGAAAACAAATTTTTGGCTACCAAAATTTTGATCGCCAAAGGTAAAAATAATTTTTTATTTTTCATTTGGCGACTAAATGATTTTAATAGCCAAAACTCAATATATGGTGACTAAAATTATTTTTTGTCGCCAATTCTGACATTTTTAGCAACTAAATTTTTTTTTAGTCGCCAATAACCAATATACCCCGACTAAAATTTTGGTTGCCAAAGGTGAAAAATAATTTTTGTTATTTTTTATTTGGCGACTAAATAATTTTAGTAGTCAAAACTCAATATATGGTGATTAAATTTATTTTTTGTCGCTAAAAACAAACTTTTGGCGACCAAAATTTGGTCGCCAAAGGTAAAAAATAATTTTTTATTTTTTATTTGGCGACTAAATGATTTTAGTAGCCAAAACTCAATATACGGTGTCAAATTATTTTGTGTCGCCAATTCTGACATTTTTAGCGACTAATTTTTTTTATCGCTACTCCGTCGCAAAAAATCTTTTGCAACGATATGTGAACTTTTTGCGATGTTTACGACCGTCGCAAAAACTCCAATTTTTAGTAGTGAAACTTCCTCAATTAACTTGTAAGGGTATATCTGTCTAACCAATACTCATCTATGTTTGAAAAAGGACTTATTGGTCACACACTATACCCAATAAGGACTCATCAATCGACCATTTAAAACATGAGACCAAATGATATAGAAGTTCCCAAAATAAGACTTTCCAATAAATTTTCCTTTATTCAATGTCCTTTTAAAAGTGAAAACTTTCAATTATTTAAATGAGTTTCAAAATAAGCACAATAAACTACAAAATAGTTACGGGTGTGCCCCAAATCCAACGAGGAAACTCACAACTTTTCATTTAAATAATAATTAATAATTATATTTAAAAGGCATGTCAAATTGTATAGAAATAGATCTGTTAATAGTTAACTAACTCCTATTGAAAAGGTGAGTATTGGATTTTGTGGAACTTGTTATGAAATTTGTTTTGATAATTTGAACCGTTTATTTTATCGAATTTTATATGTAAATGTGGAGAAGTAGGTTTGGAAATACTCTTGGATCCTAAAGGACGTCCCTGATCCTCTGATCGCCACCTGAAAAAGGGATAAACACTCCGACATACAAGTTAATATAGGTCTCTTGTTTGCTTGAGTCTTAAGTTTCTTGGGTTTGTTCTCACATACCTTTCTTTGGTTGATGTTCCTCTATTTATATTCGCTTTTGGACCCTAGGGTTGGGCCCACTCTTAATCCATCACGTGATTGCTCATTCGGCCTCTTCTGTCATATGCCAATTCCCACTTGGCTTTTTGTTCAACTGGTTCTATGGCCGATTAGTCTATTCGGCTTCGGGATCGTACAGGACGGAGCAAAATATAATATATATCGTGACTTTCATCAGACGCATTCGGCTTCCCTGCATGCACCGATATTCGGCTCCCACAATTGCCCCCCAAACATCCTACTAACACCAGTTAGTCGGCGTGTTTGGTTTCGAACTTGAAAAGTCAAAAAATTCGGCGGTTAACTTCATTCCAACGTAAGTGTCAGAACGCATACACTTTTTAGACATCATTACAATTTCTCGCCCCTTCGTACGCTTCCTTCATTTAATGCGATTTGAAACTAGGTTGTCCCTTCGAATGTATGTTTTTTGAATACGCAAAGTTTTTGGTCTGCCTTTCAGTATACCTCCTTCATTTCGTGACCTCTGCAACTTCCTCTCGTTTCTCATTGTCTTCTCCGCTTCTTGTAAGTTCTCTTCTTCTCCGCTGCTTGTTTGTTTTTAGTTTAGCATACTCCCTAAACTGGCTAGGATGGCCAAACATTTGAAAGCCCTTCTTTCTATGGATTGAGTTTCTGGTTTTCGACACCATTTTCCATTCCTGACGACATCCACCTGTCACTCGTGGCAGAGAGCACAATTGATATGGAGAGGACTGATGAGAGTACAATCATCTTTTCTCTCCTATCAATTGCTGAGGTCGGAGTTCGTTTCCCCCTTCACCCATTTTTAAGGGCCGTCCTTCGCCACTGGGGTCTAATCCCTTCCCAACCTAATGTAAATTTTTACCGAATCATAATGGGAATTGTAGAGTTGAACCGACGCCTTAAGATCAATCTTGGTATCCCTGCTATTCAGCATTGTTATGCCTTGGCCAAATCTTTTGGCCGGCAGGGGCACTACTTTCTCAGGGCAAAGGACACCGACCATCATTTGGTGACTATGCTTGCCAACTCTGGCAAGCGAGTTGACGATGTCATGGTCGTTGTTTGAGGCAATTGGGAATTCGGCGAGGGTGAAGATCACCTAGATCCTGTGCCCAAACGAAAAGGCGAACCAGGTGGCCATATAGTTCCTTACGTATATTTGCTATATATTTACCCGGCTTTCCTTCCATGCACTTATCGTTTTATTTATGCAAACAACGATTTGAAGAAAGTTCTGGTTTCGGCCGATGACACTGTGGTCACGAAAATCAAAACCGTACTCCAGTTCTTTGGCCGTCCAAACCTCCAGAAGCAAGGGAGGGCGGCCCACATACTTCTGAGATACGTGCTGACTTACTCAACCTTTTCAGCCGCAGACAACATTCCGATTCCAAGGGGCGAACAGTAGCTCACGGCCCTTATCTTCCCCAACTTCAAAAACCTCAAGCAGATTGGTTTGGAAGCTTCTGATTCAGAGCAGGCGGAAGAACAAGTAGCCGAAGAAGTCGCCGAGCAGCCGAATCAGTCCACTTTGGAAGCCGAAGAAGTTGACGAGGCTCTAAACTTGGCTTTTGAAGAAGCCGGCCTTAATCTATCCAACCCTCTATCCACTTCAAGCTGAGGGGATGTCTCATTTGAAGATATTTTTACCGACTTAGGGGACCTTTCCGACGCGTATCCTGAGAACATGGCTGGGGAGTCGCTCACACAGCTGGCCAAGAGGAAAAATGCCGAAAGGATGGCCGCCCGGAGGAGGGCCGAGACTAACCGATCTGAACCTCCTCCTGTTGCCGTGATTGAGTCTTCTCCGTTTGTTACCGTAGAAGAAAGGGCTCAGATTGAAACGGTTGAGATGGAGCAAATAATCGGACAGTTGGATCAGGAGGCCGAGCAGAGGGGGGAAAAGTGTCCCGCTAAGCGAGAAGCCGACCTTGAGGAAAACCTTACCGATAAACAGCCGCGCATAGAGGAGTCAGACTCGGTTGTGTTGTTCATCGTTCAACTAAGGATAAAGAACGTGCCGATTGCTTCTGATGTGTTGGTTCTGAAAGATCCGGCTGTGGCCTTGAGCATGGCTTTCTCAATTTCCATACCGGTTGACAGAGCGACTTTTCAGGCGGAGCCAGATTTGCTGTCAATAGCATTAGCCACTCAATCGGCCATATTGGTACATGACTTGAGCCTTATCTGCAGTCTTCCGCCTATATTTTTTGTTTTTATTTTTTAACTCTAATTCCTTGTTTTGCAAACGGCGGGCAGGATAGCCGAGATCGATCGTCGTCAACATGATGCTATTGAACAGATCGGCTTTCTGAAAGTCAAAATTGAAAATGAAAATAGCAAGGCCGTGGAGGCCTCTCAAAGAGCTGAGTCCGAGGCAGCGAAAGCGGCGGAGGAATGTGCAAGAGCCGAGGCCGAGGAAAAAAAGGTGAAGAGTTCCGACCAACTCAGGTTGGCCGCCTAAGAGAGGGCAAAAGCGAGCGAAAATGCGCTCAAGTTAGCCAATGAGGTGATTGCCAAACTGAAATCCGATTTGGAAGAGTCGAAGAAGGCAAAGAAAATAGTCGACTCCGAGATTTCCAAAGCGTTCCAAGCTAGGAACGACGCTGCCTTGGAGAACTACGTGGAGGAAGTACCCAAGTTCGAGAATCGGGGCTTCAAATACGGCTAGCTCAAAGCTCTCAATGCCACTAATGTGACATTGGCGCAGCTGATTCCATACGAACAGGTGGACGTTGAGCCGCTGAAGTCTGACCTTGAAGATTGACTAGGGTGATATTTTGATTTTTGTTAGGCATCTTCCATGCATAGTTTTTGTAGATTTTTGTTAGTAGATTTTTGTTTATTTACTTCGGTTAGAAGTTAAATGTAGGGCAATTTTCATGTGTAAAATGACTACTATCTGTACTCAATTTATTAATGAAAATTTCCTTTGCTTTTCTGTCTGTTGCATGTGCTAGTTAACAATCTAGTAGGATATAAGATCATGAGATGAGTAAATTAAATATCCGATTAAATAGCTGCGTATCTTTGCAATTTAGCTGAATAAATTAATGAATATGCCCTTGCCCCAGTTAATGAATGAACTGGAATGCCAAATATCGGTGGTTCATGGATTGGCTAAGGCACATGAACTTATCGGCACAAGGCCTCGAAATTTAGCCGATTAGATTAACGAATCTGCCCTTGCCCCAGCTAATGAATGAACTGGAACACTGAATATCAGTGGTTCATGGATTGGTTAGGACATATGAACTTATCGGCACAAGGCCTTGAAAATGAGCATTGATGAGAGTGCCTCGGGAGTGCTGCACCCGTAATGAATAAATGGGATGTGGGCTGCGTGCACGGAGGTGCCATTGTTGTGTTCAAATCCAACAAATTGGGAGAGGAAAAAAGCAATGTGGACGACTGTGGATGGCAAGAAGACTATTCTTCAACAACAGAGGGGAAGGTAGAACACTGGTGGAACTGGATGCAGAGATGAATCGAGGTGGTGAGCCTACACGCACGGGCGAGTAGGATGTCGAGGGAGCGTGAGAAGCATCATTCCCCACATCATCGAAGTAGGCCACCCAAAAAGGAAAAACAACAACGAGGTAACTCCTCTCGCTCGAGAGGAGAAACCAGTGCGACACCGCCCCTATTGAGTTTTTCGATTTTCGATGGGAACAAACCGATGACGGAAGGGAATTCTATTATCTGCAACCCAAATGTAGCAGTTGAGTTCACTCAACAAATTTTTCCGCCAGAAGTTCAGTAGTCCATGGTCGGCCGCGCTGATTATGACGTTTTTCGGGAGGGCGTTCATGGAGCAGTAAAGGGTTTGTATACCTTCTATGAAATCAGCATGCATCTTTGTGTCGCACGAGGAGAGATAGAGCAAAGGGATGCTTGCATTTAGAGCTTGCAAGCCCACGCGGAGAAGGCTGAAAATGAGCTGAAGAAAGCTAACAACCTCTGAGACTCATTTGGCGAGTCAAGTGAATCTGATTGTCGCGGAGCGAGTAAATCGCCAAATTCTGGATCACGCGATTGCCGATCGAGAAACGGTGAGTATGTTCGCAATAGAAGCTGCGAAGGCCAGGTCCTATGAAAAAGGCTTCCATGATGGCCGAAAAATTGGAATAGAGAAGACGAAGGAAAAGCTAGCTGAGGAAGTCTGTTGATGCAAAAATCACGGATTTAAGCATGGATGGATCAAGGCTCTCCAGGCTGCGGGCGTTGATCCGGCGTTACCCTTGTATCGGAGTTATACTTTTTCGTTCGAGGCTTTCAATGTCGAGAAGACTGATGACGAGGACGGAGCCGAATAATTTTGATGTACATTGTTCTATTTTTATGTAAAGCATGTACTCATGATCTATTAAATAAAACATATTATTCTAAATGTCTATATGTTATTTCGATCAATGCTTGTAGATTAAGTTGTGTCTACTACTTTACGTCAGTCGCGTTTACGCTTGTCAACCACAATATTCTCGATAGGAGCTCCGAATTTGGAGGATTATTCAGCCCAAACGTGTCATTCGTGGATGGGGTTCCTAATTCAAAGGCTTTTTGTGTTGGCTAATCGCGATTTCCACGAAGGGCGCTCCGAATTCGAAGGCTTATTCAGCTCAAACGTGTCATTCACGAAGGGCGCTTCGAATTCGGAGGCTTATTCGGCCCAACCGTGTTATTCACGAAGGGCGCTCCGAATTCGGAGGCTTATTCGGCCCAAACGTGTTATTTACGAAGGGTGCTCCAAATTTGGAGGCTTTTAATGTTGGCCAATCGTGATTTCCACGAAGGGCGCTCCGAATTCGAAGGCTTATTCGGCCCAAACGTGTGATTCATGAAGGGTGCTCTGAATTCGGAGGCTTTTAATGTCGGCCAATCGTGATTTCCACGAAGGGCGCTCCGAATTCAAAGGCTTATTCGGCCCAAACGTGTTATTCATGAAGAGCGCTCCAAATTCAGAGGCTTATTCGGCCCAAACGTGTTATTCACAAAGAGCGCTCCGAATTCAGAGGCTTTTTGTGTTGACCAATCGTGATTTTTAGGAAGGACACCCCGAATTCGGAGGCTTGTTCGGCCCAAACGTGTTATTCACGAAGGGCGCTTCGAATTCGGAGGCTTTTTGTGTTGGCCAATCGTGATTTCCATGAAAGGCGCTCCGAATTCGGAGGCTTATTTGGCCCAAACGAGTCATTCACGAAGGGCACTCTGAATTCAAAGACTTTTATTATTTGGCAATCGTGATTTCCACGAAGGGCGCCCTGAATTTGGACATTTTTTCACATAACCAGAACTCACTGGGCAAGAGAGAACATTGTATTGAAAAAAGAAAGATATACACAGCGTAAAATCAAAACCAGTTGTTGTGCGGTACAAGTTAACTTAATGATAAAATTTGCACAAGTGTGTGGAATTCCACGGATGCGGCAAGCTTCTTCCAACCATGTCTTTGAGCCGATATGCCCCTGTCCCTGCGATTGAGTCAATCTGATAGAGGCCGTCCCAGTTAGGACCCAATTTTCCGTCAGCCGGATTCCTAGCAGCGGGAAGCACTTTCTTGAGGACCAATTCTCCTGGTGTATAACAGCGTAGCTGAACACATTGATTATACGATTTAGCGAGCTATTGCTGGTACCGTGCCATGGAAGCAAGGGCACGGTCTCGGCGTTCTTTAATCAGAGTCAAGTCCAAGGCCAACATCATGTCATTTCGGCCCATGTCAAAAACCTTCGATTTCAAGGTTGGGAGGCCGATCTCTAGGGGGATGATTGCCTGGGTTCCGAAGCACAGAGCAAATGGCGTTTCCCCAATGGATCTCCTTGGAGTAGTGCGATTAGCTCACAACACGCTGGGCAACTCTTCGACCCATCTGCCTTTAGCTTTCTCCAGCCTTTTCTTGATGCCGTCCAAAATAACCTTGTTGGTGGCCTCTACTTGACCATTGCTTTGGGGGTAAGCCGGCGAGGAAAAGTAAGGCCGGATATCATAAGTGTTGCACAATTCTCGATACACGCCACAATCAAACCGGGTACCGTTGTCTGAAACAAGTGCTCGTGGTATGCTGAATCTCGTTATGATGTTTTTCCATACAAAACGCTTAATGTCGGAATCTCGAATATGTATTAGTGCCTTCGCTTCGACCTATTTTGTGAAATAATCCGTCACAACAATTAGGAATCGCCTATTGCCTAGGGCCCGTGGTAATGGTCCAAGGATATCAAGCCCCCATTGAGCAAACGATCAAGGACTAGTGATAGAATTTAACTCCTTGGTAAGCAGATGAGTTAAGGGGGAAAACTTCTGGCATTGCTTACATTTCTTGACATAACACTCGGCATTGGTTCGAATGGTCGGCCAATAGTACCCCTACGTTACGACTCGATGGGCCAGAGAACGTCCGCCCGAATGGGCACCACAACTGCCTTCATGTATTTTAGACAAAAGTTCCTCGACTTTATCCGGGTGAAAACATTCTAAGTACAGCCCAGAGAGAGATTTTTTGTAGAGCTTCTCTTGCGGAGCCAAGTAATATCGGAGGGCTTTGTTTCGCAGTTTGTGTGCTTCTTTCTTATCCATCGGGAGCTACTCTAAAGATAGGAATGCGGTGATAGGGTCCATCTAACTTGGACTCGGTTCGATAACGTTGACCTGAACTGATTCTGAAGAGGCAATGCTCGGCTCAGGGATGAACCCTACTTCGATTGTCCGCTTAATTTCTGAGTTGATGGCAGAGGCTAAGCAAGCCAGGGCATCTGTATGCGTGTTTTGATCCCGAGTTATTTGATTCAGTTCGTGGTGATCAAATTTCACGAGCAAAGAATTCGCCGTTTTCATATAGGCTGCCATGTGGTCATTTTTGGCTGCATATTTCCCTTTCAACTGCTTGATTACTAGCTTTGAGTCACAGAAAACAAGCAGACACCGCACACCGAGGTGAAGTGTATTTCGCAGGCCGGTTAACAGTGCTTCATATTCGGCCTCATTATTCAATGCGTCGAAGCCCAGTTTGACGGCCTGTTCGATTATTGCCCCTTTCGGGGGTCATGATTACTACGCCAGCCCCACTGCCACGCTGGTTGGATGACCCGTCGCAATATATCTGCCAAACGTCGCCAACATACATTCTCCAGTTGGGCTTAGTTTGCACTTAATCAGACTTAAAGTCGACGAGCGATCCTGTGAATTCGGCTACAAAGGCAGCAAGCACTTGTCCTTTGATGGAAGTTCTAGGTTGAAACTGGATATCATACTGGCCGAGTTCAAGAGCCCATTTCAAAACGTGCCCCGATGCTTCCGCGCTGCGGAGCGCTAACCGGAGGGGATCTTCTGTTGGTACCCCAATGGTATGCCCCTGAAAGTAGTGCATCAGTTTTCTTGCAGCCATAACGAAAGCAAGGATAAGCTTTTCTAATGGAAGGTAACGTGTTTCGGCATCGGCCATAGCTTTGCTCACATAGTAAACTGGTCGCTGCTCCCCAAGTTCTTCTCTTAACAGTACGACGCTGATCGCCCCAGTCGGACACTACCAGATACAAAATGAGTGGATCGCCTGCCACAGGTGTTGCCAAGAGTGGTACTGATCGGAGATAAGACTTCAAGCCGTCCAAAGCGACCTAGCACTCGGGGGTCCAATCAAATGCTCTGCCTTGCCGAAGTGTGTGAAAGAATTGTTCGCAGCGATCTGTGGAACGGCTGATAAACCTGTTGAGCGCGGCGGCCATTCCCATCAGCTTCTAAACCTCTTTGACTAATCGAGGGGATCCAAGCTCTAGAATTGCCGTGATTTGCCTCAGATTGGCTTCGATTCTGTGGTGATTAACGATGTAGCCAAGGAATTTGCCAGATCCGATGCCAAATACACACTTAGAAGCATTCAATTTCATCTTGTACTTTCGAAGGATGTCGAATGTCTCTGAAAAATCGGCTAGATGGGAGTGCTTTTCCTTGGATTTGACCACCATATCGTTGATGTATACTTCCATGGTACGGTCGAGTTGTTCCTTGAACATGGCAGTCACTAGTCTTTGATAAGTTGCCCCCGCATTCTTCAGCCCAAAAGGCATGACCTTGTAGCAATAGGTTCCTCTTGGAGTGAGGAATGTGGTTTTTTCTTGATCCTCCGGATGCATGGCAATTTGATGATAGCCCCTGTAGGCATCCAAGAAGCTCATGCGTTGATGATGTGCTATTGCATCTACGAGTTGGTTTATTCTGGACAGGGGAAAGCAATCCTTGGGACAAGCTTTGTTCAAGTCCATGAAATCCACACAGACACGCCAAGAGCCATTCTTCTTCTTTACAACCACAATATTGGATAACCATGTAGGATAGGTTACTTCGCGAACCACCCTGGCATCAAGTAACCGATCTACTTCTTCAACAACAGTCGAAGTATGCTCCGCGGCTGACCGCTGACTTCTCCGAATAATTGGCTTACATTTCGGATCAACGTTCAAGCGGTGTTGGGCCACTGATGGATCCACTCCTGCCATCTCGTATGGGGACCATGCAAATACATCAATATTGCCAAGTAAGAAGGATACCAACTCCTGCCTTTCAACTTTATCCAAGGAAGCGCCGATCATGAAGAACTTGTCAGGACTTCCGTCCATTTCGACCCGATGCAGGGTTTCGGTTGCCTTTTCACTTGGGATCCTCCCAATGTCTTCGAGGCTCTCCCTATCGGGTACCTCAATTGAATGCACTTCTAGTTCCCTTGGTCTCTTTACAGCTAGAAGATAGCATGCCTGCGTCGATTTCTAAGAGTCGCGAATTTGTTCGATACCGTATTCAGTTGGAAAATGAAGTAGTTAGTGGTAGGTGCTTGGCACGGCTTGCATTGTATGTAACCAAGTTTTGCCCATGATGAGATTATACAGCGAAGGAAGCTTGATAACCAGAAATTCTTCGTCTACTGATCTAGTGTCGGCCCGTACTAGTAGTGTGATTTTGCCCAAAGGATACTCCAGGTTAGCATTGAAGCCGAGTAACGGGTAATCAGCCGGAGACAGGTCCGAATCGATAAAACCAAGTTTGACGAAAGTTTTGTAATACATTATTTCCGAAGTGCTGCCCTAGTCAACGAGAACACGTTTAATGGTGAATCTGTTTACTGTTAGCTCGATGACGAGGGGATCAGCGTGGGGTGGGTCACTCCAACTAAATCACTGTCATCAAAACTAATCCTTCCAATGTCGTGGGGCCGTTTCGCTGGCGTCATTGGGCTATGGGGGCTAGACAGCAACTGGATTGTATGCACCTCGGGTGGCGCCGACAAGCTGTATATCATATGAATTACACCAAGAGGAGGTGACTCCGGCCGTAGAGCTACTGTATTTGTTGAATTGTTCTTTCGGACGTGTTGCATAAGACGGTCGTCTTGCACCAATTCTTCAAGGTGATCTTTTAATGCATAATAACTATCGGTGTCGTCACCATGGTCTTTATGATATTCACACAGTTTATCCTGTCTTCTCGCATCGGGAGGTCCCGCCATCTTGGGCGGCCACTTGAAGAAAGAAAGGTGTTGTACTTTCGACAAAATCTTATTGATCTGCTCTATTAACTCCGTGTATTTCTTGCTTGAGCACCTTGTGCGCCTACTATCCACTTGATACTATTCATTAGCTCGATGTGAACATTGGTCATTTAATCGGCGCGAGTCATGCCTTTTGTCTCGTTTAGGTCGATCCCGCCGCTCGGGGCTTCTTGATGGCACGGCACTAATCGGCTGAACAATTCCTGACGTGGCCGTCTTAACAGCTTTACGTCCGGCCTTGACTCGCAGGGCATCGTCTTCTACTTTGCAGTATTCATTGACCTTTTTCATTAATGCCCAGACGGTTTTAGGGGGCCGCCTGGTTAGTGAACTGTGGAGGGGGCTATCAGGATGTAATCACATCTTAAAGGCGGCGATGGCCATGGAATCATTGCAAGCATCATCTACCAGATTAAAGAACTCCCAATAACGGGCCGAGTATTCACGAAGAGTTTCTTCCGGTCTAATTTGCATAGCCTGGAGAGAATCGGCTTGCTTCGGCTGGACCTCATTAGTGATGAATCATGCCCTGAATGACTTTTGGAGTTGGTGGAAGCTCTTAATTGATACTGGCTCCAGTTTATAGTACCACCTCACGGCCAGTGGTCCCAGACTGCTTGGAAATATTCGACACATGAGGGCTTTGTCATCAGCATGGAGCGTCATCGCTTGCTTGTAATGACGAATGTGATCAGTGGGTTCTGATTTTCCGTCGTAGAGGGTGAACGACGGTGCCTTGAACTTTTTGGATAGCACAACCCTTGCAATTCGTTGCACGAATAGGTCATGTTTATCTTCCTCATCCGAATCATCGCTTCTCCCTCGTTTATGTCGTGCATATGGACTTCCTTCAGATGAGCTGGATACATCAACGCGCGCCCTTTTTTTCTGGGCTCCAGGGATGGTGAGTCTGAATCACTGTCGTTATTACGTTTCTGAAGTCGACGTCGGCGACCATCCTTCTTTCTCGAAGGTCGAACCCAGTCTTGGCATGTGGCTTGTTGGGATTTCGCCACCTCCAAGGCCAAATCCTGGCGCAGGCGCTCATTCTCAGCCATCATGTTCACCAGCCGCTGTTCATTTTGCTTTGCTGGATCCATAATCGTCTGCATTGTCCCACGCATTAAAGTTGAGGGTGTGGTCTGAGCTACTAAATCAAAGTTCAAGGCACGTCGCGCGGCGATATTCTCTGGTCCCAGTGTGTTTCTTGGAGTGAGGTCGTTTCTTGGTGTAGTTTTGTCAACGACTATCGGAGGATCTTCTATGACGCTCATCATGAATATGCTTGAGTATTCTCACAGATGGCGCCTATTGTGGAGAAGTAGGTTTGGAAATACTCTTGGATCCCGAAGGACATCCCTGATCCTCTGATCGCCACCTAAAAAAGGGATTAATACTCCGGTCGAGGGTGCCGGAATTAACACTCCGACGGACAAGTTAGTATAGGTCTCTTGTTTGCTTGAGTTGTAAGTTTCTGGGGTCTGTTCTCACATACCTTTCTTTGGTTGATATTCCTCTATTTATATTCACTTTTGGGCCTTAAGGTCGGGCCCACTCTTAATCCATCGCGTGATTGCTCATTCGGCCCCTTTTGTCGTGTGCCAATTCCTACTTAGCTTTTTGTTCAACTGGTTCTATGGCCGATTAGTCTATTCGGCTTCAGGATCGTATAGGACGGAGCCGAATATAATATATATCCTGACAATCATCAGACGCATTCGGCTTCCCTGCATGCACCGATATTCGGCTCCTACAGTAAATTATTTATAAAAAAAATTAAATTCATTTGATAATTATAATTATAAAATTTATATTAGGTTTGTTTTCAAAAATAAAAATAAAAAGTTTATTTTTAAAATCATAGTTATCGTTCATTATTTTTTGAAAATAAATATAATAAAATTATATAACTATGATTATTTGATTAATTTGATTTTTTTTAAAAATAATCTACACATAATCTTTAAAATAAATCCATGATAAACCCCACAAAACTCAATGATTCCCTCCAGTGTGAACTGAATACAAACCTAACCCATCAAGAAAAACCAATGAAGCCGCAAGATTAAAATTGGTTTCACAAACCCCCCACACACCCACACATAAACATTAATGTAGGTGTATTAACTTGGCTTGGTTTCACAAAACCCACACAAGACCACACCCCCACACATACACATTGATGTAGTAGTAGGTCTGTTAAACTTTATTTATTTTATCATTGCAGGTGAGTATTTTAGTTAAAAAGTTAAAAAATTATTAAAAAAATTAGAAAATCTATAACCTATATAAAAAAGTTAAAGATTTTATTTTTTCTCTACTTTTTACACATCTTTTCGTAAAAAAATTAAAAAGTCATTCCAAACCTACTAATTTTTTTTTACCTCATATTATAGCCAAAAAATCAAAGAGTTACTAAAATAGCCTGTGTCCCAAACGAGACCTTAATGCTGTGTTTAATTGGGAGATTTGAAAAGGGATTTGAAAAAGGAAAGAAAAAAGATACGTAAAACTAGGTAAAATATAAGTATATTTTATTCATATTTCACCTATCTTTTCTCTTTTCCATTCCAAATCTCTTCCTAAATCTCCCAATTAAACACGGTGTAAATCTTATTCTCAAATCTTTATTGATTGATGAACCTGTAGGAAGTCTGTTAACTTGGCTTTACAAACCCACACCCCCACACATGCACAGACAAACGTTCAGAAGGTTCATTAAAATTTGTGTTCACACGAAATCAAACCAAAGAAATGTAGAAAACATTATTAGATTTCGGTCTATAAATATCCTTCTATATGTTGAGAAGCACAAGCACCACAACACACCAAATACACAATTCAGAGAGAAATAGAGAGAGAGAGAGAGAGAGAGAGATGGAAGACAAGGGCAAGGGGAAGACTGAAGAGGGTTCTGGAGCTAAGAAAGGACCAGCTACTGTGATTCCTGCACCAAAGATGACGGTGAAGGAGATGATGTTCAAAACTGCAGTTTCTTCATTAAGAACAATAATGATAAGAAGAAGGAAAAGAAGATAAGTCCTGTTATTGGCCATGCTGCTGATTCTGCATGATCCAACAATACCCCTTTATACTGTCATTGAGTGATATGTATGAGTAAAAATTATGTAGCCAATCACTTTCTTGATAAGAGATATCCAATGTCAGTATCAGTGGTGGGTTGGAATGGTTTATTTGTCTCTACTACCTTATGTATCTTTGTTTCCTGTATATGATATAGATCAATGAAAATTGAATGGTTTTCTAAAGCATTCAGTTTGTATCTAAAGCGGTGGTGGTGATGGGCAATTAAGGTGGTGGTTAATGAGTTCATCAGTGGTACAATTGCAAGGTGGTGTTACTCACCATGTGCCGAGCAAGCACCACCTTGTTCACTTATACCCATCTCCATTACTATTTCTGTTTCACCAAGCCTTGTCAGAAAACTTACTCGCGTCCTTGGTCCATGTTAGACTTGTCACACATGGTTTTACTTAGCCATCCAAATTTAATTAATATACTGCAAAAGTCCCTCCACTCACTGGCAATTAGTTTTGAATTTGATATTTTAACATGAGAGGGGAGATTTGCACCGGGCAGTACGGCCGAGCTACAGTAATGCGGGTTATGACAAACCTCACGGTGCCGAGCTGTTTTCTCAATGGGCGCGGTACTCCGGCCTGTCGTACACAACCGAAGCAGATTGGCCGACCAAGCGTGGACTAAGGCCTGGCCGAGCTGTGACTTGATGGACGTTCTGCTGGACACGCATTAGCGTGGCACAACTGAGCTAATGGCAGTCTGGAGTGAATTTAGGCCGAAAAGAGGACCAGCACGCTTCACCTTCAGTTAGCCTGGAAGGAGTTTGGACTGGGATAGTGGTCGGCGTGCACCCAGCCGGCTAGCTCGGAGTCTCGGTCGTGTTGAGTGTGGTTGTGATTCTCTCCGAGGAATGGGCCGGTCGTGGTACTCCGATGAAGTGTGCCACCTGGAACAATGGCGTGATGGAGAGGAAATCTGCTCCAGGCACGCGTCAATACTGTTTGGCAGTCTTACACGTACTATTTGGGGGTTTTGGCCTTTACACGCATAAGGTGGTGGGAGGTGAGCACTGCCACCTGTCCAGGGAACAACAGCAGAGGTAGTGCACGCACAATCCAGAGGCTGGATGGCCAGCCTAGAAAAAGGAATGGAGGATGAACGTTGGAGGTATGCTATCTGAACCATTCTCTCTCTCTCTCTAACGGCATTCTCCTTCCACAAGTGTTCTGACTAGATCGTCGGAGGGTCTATCCGGCAACCCACCGCCGAGCAGCTCACCGTTTCTCTGTTTCCAGGTTAGACACCGTCACGCGAAGCTTGAGTTCAAGGAGTACGGAAAGCACTGGATATTTCACCCCCGTACAATTGGCACTGTCTGTGGGAAGTCTTTGATACGAAACCTTGCTCTTCAAGCTTCTTCGACTGTTTCCATGGCTAACAACGACGAGACTCCACTGTCCGTCATCGATGGTGTCACACCAGAGTCTGTCCGACGGAGAGAAGGCCCCCCGAATGTTCCAGCCATGGCGGACCTAGAGACTTCTTCGCGAGGCACGCGAGACAAGCGTGGGAGGAGTACCGACCGCTCGAAGAGTCCAGAGAGCCGTCGACGGCGAGGGGAGTCCCATGCGCAGCGCCTGGAGCACAAACTCAAAGACCAGGATGCCCTCATTCGCAAGATGACGGCTGAGATGGAGGTGCTGAAATGCCAGATTAAGAGGAAGGGTGTTGCTAGAGAGGGCAACCTCAGTGAGCGCACCCCATCCCCTCGTTCTAGCAGTTGCCGCCAGGAAAGGACGCACTCTCTCTCTATCACCAGGAACTATGGGGTTGGAGATTCCGACCCAAGAGAGGGCAGATCCCACACTCGCGACAGCACCTACCGTCCCTCGCGCCCATCATCGACGTCGCGATACTCTTTCTCCACCCGTTCCAGAGACCTGCGGGATATTTTGGAGGAGAGGGCAGGCCGTCGAGCGACTCAGAGATTGCCGGTGTTGCAGAGGCTGAGCACCCAAGTCCATTGCAGTGAGGAAGTGGCGATGCCAGTGCCCAAGGTGGTGGCCTCTGCACTAGTGGACAAAGAACTGGCAAGACTCACGGCTACGCCGCTGTCTCCAAAAATCGAGAGGACACCACTCCCTACCGGATTCCACCAGCCTAAGTTCACCTTGTACGATGGCAAGACGGACCCGTACATGCATGTGAGTCATTATCGGCAAGTAATGGCTGGACACCGGCGCAATGACGCCTTGATGTGTCTTATATTCCCAGCAAGCTTGGAAGAACTAGGCCTGAAGTGGTTCAAGAGGCTCCTGGAGGGGAGTATTGAGGGGTGGCAGCAGCTAGTGGAAGCCTTTGTCACCAGATTCAAAATCAACACTCGAACACCGAAGGAGGTTGACCATCTCCTGGGCGTCAAGATGGAATCTGGAGGTTCATTGAAGGCATACAATGCAAGGTACTGGGAAACTTACAACGAGATCCTCGACTGCCCTACCAATTTGGCGACCACTCAATACAAGTAGGGTCTCCCAGTCGGACATAAGCTGCAAGATTCGCTTACTATGCACCAACCGACAACCATGGAGTCCTTGATGCAACGGATCAATGAGCAAATTCGTGTGGAGGATGATGCCGCCTCAGTGACCGAAATGGCTAATCCGGTCGCGACGGACAGAGGGGTAGTGGGGAAGGTTCACTCGGTCGGGCAGGAGGACAACCACCCAAACGACTGATCAAAAGATCAACGTCGTGGCTCAAACCGCGATGATAGAAACAAGGGTCGCAGAAACGACCGAGCTAACGCTCCCCGTGATGAAGAGGAGGATGCCAAGAGGAAATTGAAGGCACGGACCAGTATCACCATGGTCTTTAAAATTCCTATTTACCGCATCCTGAGTGAGATTCGAGGTGAACCTTTTGTTCGTTGGCCGGCCAAGTTGGGGAGTGCATAGAGAGGCTTCAACTCTAGGTATCGTTGCACCTTCCATGAGGAGCGGGGACACCGAACGGAGGACTGCTTGCCGCTCAAACAACATTTAGAAGAGCTGGTGGTGGCAGGACATCTTGACTAATACATAGATGGGGGTATGAAAGCCGCACCATTGGGACAAACCGAGCCAAACGGCCTAGCCGCCCTAGAGGCAGCGCCCCAAAGCATAATCAACGTCATCCATGGCATCATTGAACCGGCAAGGGTCTGCGAGCTTAGAGGGATGATCAAGAAAGCCGAGCACATGAGGGAAGTGCTCTCCATTCAGCCCGCCGTGAAGAAAGGGAGGACCGAGGAGAAGGACATCCTTACCTTTTCAAGTAAGGACTTGGAGAGAATTCAGATGCCCCACAATGATGCCCTGGTGGTAACCCTTCGCGTTAAAGCCTTCGACATCAAGAGGATCTTGATCGACCAGGAGAGCTCGGTCGAAATCATGTACTACGACGCATTCAAGCAAATGAAGCTGGAGGACAAGGACTTGGCCCCTGCGACGTCTCCACTGGTTGGCTTCAACTCTCAGCCAGAATGGCCGGTAGGGAAGATCATGCTGCCGGTTAAAGCGGGCTTAGTCGTAAAGCAAGTAGAATTCTGGGTTCTCAAGGTCCCATCCACCTACAACTTAATTTTGGGCAAAGGCTAGTTGCATGCCTTACGAGCAGTAGTGTCGACCTACCACCAGGTTCTGCGCTTCCCAGCGCCGACCGGGCAAATAGAGGAAGTTTGGGGAGACCAAGTGATAGCGAAACAGTGCTTCGTTGCGGTGAACGGCAGCTGGGCCGCCAAAGGGTTTGTTCAAATGATCGAAGGACCGGAAGGGAAGGAAGTCCTGGAAGATGTAGGAAGAAAGGCCGAGGAAAAATCGGTTAAAGATTTGGTGGAGGTGCGAGTTGATGAAAACGATCCATCCAAGTTCTTTCTTTTGGGCTCATCCCTGTCCAGCGCCGAGCGACATGAATACGTTGACTTTCTGGTTGCCAATATGGAAGCCTTTGCATGGACGCCTTACGATATGCCTGGCATCGACCCTAGCTTCATTTGCCATCAATTGAATGTCTTCCCTAATGCACGGCCGATCATCCAAAGGACACGCCGCTCAGCCTTACACCATGCCGAGGTAGTGGCAGAAGAAGTGAAGAACTTATTGGAAGCTGGGGTCATAGAAGAAGTGCAATACCCTCGATGGATATCCAACACGGTGGTGGTTCCAAAGAAGAACAGCAAATGGCGAGTCTGCGTTGACTATAAGACGGTCAACCGTGCATACCCAAAGGACAGCTTCCCCCTCCCAAGGATCGACCAACTGGTCGACTTGACCGCTGGCCATCAGAGGTTTAGCTTCCTGGATGTATATCGCGGCTACCACTAGATAGCCATGTATGAACCAGACCGAGAAATCACATCGTTCACCACTCCTAGGGGCCTGTATTGTTACAAAGTCATGCCGTTCAGATTGAAAAATGCCGGGGCAACTTTTCAGAGAATGGTGACTAAGATGTTCGCTCCCCTTCTGGGCCGTACCATGGAGACCTACATCGACGATATGGTGGTAAAGAGTAAGGAGAAGTCCCAACACCTCACCGACCTAGCAGAGATGTTTGCTATACTTAAACACCACAAGCTTTGTTTGAATGCCTCCAAATGCGCCTTCGGAGTCGGCACCGGAAAGTTTCTGGGTTTTCTGGTCACAAACCAAGGGATTGAAGCCGACCCATCCCAAATCAAGGCTATACAAGAGCTGGAATGCCCAAACTCCACGAAAGGACGTGCAACATCTTGCCGGGATGGTGGCCGCGCTGAACAGATTTATAAGCCGGTCTTCAGATCGTTGCAGGCCCTTCTTTAAAACTTTGAAGGCTAAGTTCTTCTGGGATGACGAATGTGACCGTGCACTGGCGGATCTAAAAGTGTACCTTTCCTCGGCCTCTATCTTTGTCACGCCAAAACCAGGTGAAGAACTGTATCTTTACTTGGCGGTCTCTCAACACGTGATAAGCGCTGTCCTAGTCCATGCTGAAGGCATCCAGCACCTGCCCATCTTCTATGTAAGCAAGACCTTGCTCCCTGCTGAATTGAGATATTTGCCACTAGAAAAGTTAGCCCTGGCCCTAATGATGGCTTCGAGAAAGCTGGCGCACTATTTTCATGCCCATACAATAGTGGTGCTGACCGAGTTTCCACTTAAGGTGCTCTTTGAAAAGGCAGATTTCACTGGGAGAATTTTGAAGTGGGCCATGGAATTGGGGCAGTATGACATCAAGTTCCGACCGCGCACCGCAATCAAGGCTCAAGCCCTTGCAGACTTTGTGGCAGAGTTTGCCCCTGGAATGCATCCGATTTGCCACGTTGATTTGGCTAGCGCGGATTTGGCACAGCCCGTGGTTCATGCAATGGAGACAAGTGTTGGCTTGCAAGTGGAAGAAGGGAAAATAGCAGCCGAACTAAAGAAGCCGGATAACTCACTGAGAGACGGACCCAGCCCGGACAAGGAAAAAGACCAGAATGAACCAAGCGGAACCTGGGATCGCAAAACCCATCTGATTGCTGGAAGGTGTTCATTGGCGAGATGTGGAAGCTCTTCGTCGATGGGGCATCCAACAGGCATGGCGCCGGACTGGGTATCGTGTTGACTTCACCGGACGGACTGGTCATCGAACAAGCAATTAAGCTCGGCTTCCCGGCGTCCAACAATGAGGCGGAGTATGAAACCCTCCTTGCCGGGCTGAGAAGTGCATTGAGGATGAAAGCGTCGGCTCTCATGGTGTTCAGCGACTCCAAATTGGTGGTCAATCAGGTCTCTGGAGAGTATGAAGCCAGGGATGAAAGAATGGCCAACCACCAGGCGCTGGTGCGCGCAGAGATCAAGAAGTTCGCCGCCATTACAGTGGAACAAATCAACCGTGAAGAAAATAACACGGCTGATGAACTGGCCGGCCTTGCATCTATGCAAACAGCTTTCCCTATTCCCTTGATGATAGAATTCTTACCTCGGCCAAGCATTGAGGAGCCAGAAGTGTCCGAGGTACTCTGCACCGACTTGGGACCTTCCTAGATGGACCCCATCATCGCCTTCCTAAAAGATAGAATTCTACCAGAAGAAAAGAAAGCGGCCAACAAGATCCGGGCCAAGTCAGAGCGGTTTTGGCTCTCGCCGTCCGAAGCCTTGTACAGGAAGTCTTTTACCGGGCCGTATCTAAAGTGTGTCCATCCCACCAAAGTGGAAGCTTTCCTCTATGAGATTCATGAGGGCATCTGCGGGAGCCATACTGGGGGCAGATCTTTGGCTTACCGAGCAATTTTCCAAGGTTACTGGTGGCCATGCATGCAGGCAGACGCACAGAAATACGTTCGCCGGTGTGAAAAGTGTCAGAAATTCGCTCACTAAATCCACCAGCCAGCCAGAGAATTGCTCCCCCTTACAAGTCCTTGGCCGTTCGCGTTTTGGGGATTGGATATTGTGGGGCCACTCCCAGCTGCCCCGGGCAACCGCAAGTTCTTCATCGCCGCTATTGACTACTTCACCAAGTAGGTTGAGGCCGAGCCATTATCAACCATAAAGGAAAAAGATGTGAAGAAGTTTGTTTGGCAAAATGTCATCACTCGCTTCGGCATACCAAAGGCCTTCATATCGGATAATGGGACTCAGTTCGATAGGAAACTCTTTCGCGGATTTTGCGAGGAGTTGAAGATCGAGTTCTACAACTCAACACCGGCCTACCCTCAGTCAAATGGTCAGGCAGAAGCCTCAAACAAGACCATCCTGGACGGGCTGAAGAAGCGGCTTGAGAAAGCCAAAGGAAAGTGGGCTGAAGAACTCCCTAATGTATTCTGGGCATATCGCACTACGCCAAGGCGATCGACCGGGGAGACACCATTCGTCTTGGCCTATGGCATGGAGGCCGTCATCCCATTGGAAATTGGTATGCCAACTACCCGGTCTAAGAGTTTTTAGCCAGAATTGAACAATGAAGCAGTGGCATTGGAACTTGACCTAGTCAAGGAAAGAAGGGAACGGGCTCTGATCCACATAGCAGCCTATCAGCAAGAACTCTCCAAGAAATACAACAAGGCTGTGCATCCAAGGCTGTTTAAGATAGAGGACTGGGTCTTAAGGAAGGTGACGGGCAACACAATAGTCCCTGGCGAAGGAAAACTTGCCGCAAATTGGGAAGGGCCATACAAAGTGACTGGCCTGGCAGGCAAAGGGACATACCATCTGGAAGATTTAGATGGTAAAGCTATCCCTAGGCAATGGAATGCAGCCAACCTTAAGATCTTTTACTTTTGAAATGCTATCATTTTCGTTACATAGCCTTTTGAACTTCTAGCCTTCTGGCATTTGATGTAAGGATAGCACTGTTTTTTGTAATGAAAAATAGCTTTCCCTTTTGCTTTATACTACGTCTTCCTGTACACTGACATTACAAGGATATTGGACCTCTGAGGAGGCCAAGGGCAAGGGGACCAACCTGAGCGGGACCGAACTGATTTCATCTCGCCGGTGTAGAAACAGACTGCACAAACAATTGATGTATTGTCCAATGAAACAATTGGTGTATTGTCCAATTTGCATAAGGGCCGAGCTGATTTTTGCTCACCCAATTGAGATGTTGGCGTCGTGACCAACTTAAATGTAATATTGGTGTTTTGCCCAATCTACAGGCCGAGCTGATTTTGCTCGGCCAGAATGAAATGTTGGCGATTTGTCCAACTTCCCTTAGGACCGAGCTGATTTTTGCCCGCCCGAAAAGAAGACTTGGCGTGTTATCAAGCCCAGAAGGGCCGAGCTGATTTTTGCTCGGCCCAAATGACATGTTGGGTGTTTGTAAAACCTCTAAACGTGATTTAGCTCGGCCCCTTTAAGTGTTGATGCTTTGCACGCCGAGCTGATTTCGCTCGGTCACTTCAAAATATCAGTGTTTTATTGCACCTACAAGGTTTGAGCTAAAATTTCGCTCGCCGAATCTAAGTATTTGCACATTGCCCAATTTATGGGGCCGAGCTAATTTTAGCTCGGCGAAATGAAATGGCGACGTTCATCCAAAAATTGAGGGAACTCTGGTTTTAGCTTGGCATAATGCGCGGCACAGCCGACCTACCAGCTGTGATTCATGAACATTTGAATGAAGAAATTTTGCACATTGCAACCGAACAGAAATAGATGATCAACAAGCAAAAAGTTCAGTTTTCATTGATAAAGGAAATTGCATTACAAAGGTGGGGCCAAGCCCGGTTACATTCAAGAACGAAAAAAGAAACAAACAAAGCAAAAAGGAGAGGGGAAAGCATCAACCTAATTATATATCTATACATATATTTTATATTACCTATTCCTTATTTCTCGTCGACTTATGTAGACCTTGTGTTAATATTTTGTTAAGATCTGTCAAAAGGGTAGCTTTGCTATCTAAGGTAGTTGGACTTTGAATGGAGGTTATGTTGACTCCTCCGACCTTCTTGAGATCTTACGTGGTTATTAACCAAAGGACTCATTAGTGACGTTTTCCTATTTTGTAATCTTAGATAAACCCTGTATTTATTTGTTAATATATTCTCTGATGTTTCCAATTTTTGAGGCGTCACAACTATCCAGAACATTGTTGTGCAAAACTAATTATATTCTCAATTTTAAAATTGAAAAAAAAAAATTGATAATGTTTTCAGTTTTACTGGATAGTCGAATCAAACCAACGGGCCAAAAGGTAAAAACGTCATTATATCAAAATATGACTTATTGGTTCAAAAATTCTTAAACAGAACCTGAGCTACCACAGTCTTTGTGAATATGATTTTTAGTAATTAACCCTTAATTATTTAATTTATAAGTGCAGAATACAAGGAGATAGCCTTTAAATGAGTGTTGTTAAATAATTCTATCTTTTTCTTACGACCTTCATTTCTTTCATATATATGTATATATATATATTATTTCAATTTTGAACCAATATCAAATTACAAACTTACTCCCACCCCACTCCTCCAAACCCTAACCCTAACCCACTCTACCTTTACTCTGACTAGTGGCTTTTGCCGCCATCACCCACACCATCTCCAACCACAATCACCCCCACTTCCACTCACCAACCACCAATAGCACCATCACCCACGTCGCTCTTAGATCATTTCCCTGCTACTTTCCAAGCTCTGACGACTCATCTCAGTCTATCTTCATCTACAACCGCGACCTCCGTCCCCATCTCTACCTACTTTTATGTCATATATACGCACACACGCACACACACTCTCTCTCTCTCTCTCTCTCTCTCTCTCTCTCTCTCGTGTGAGATCGAAATCACAACCATAGAGGGTCAACGATGGTGGTGATTGTAACGCCCCGACCTTTCACACGTTATCGATATTGTCCGCTTTGGGCCACACTCGCATGGGTTTGTTCTTCCCAGTGGGTCACCCATTCCAGAACTACTCCAGCCTAAGCACGCTTAACTAGGCAATTTTGCTAGGGATTTTATCACCTGAGAAAACGCATCGATGCTATATAAAGGTCCATGTTTTTACTTTTATAGCTTAGGAACTCCCCCTCTATTCCTGATGTGGGACACTAGGAACTTACAATCCACTCCCCTTAGGGCTGTACGTCCCCGTGCAGTAGCCTGCCAGCTCATAAGCCTGCCCACATACACCAAAAGACACTAGGGGCCCACACTCAGTACTCTGGAGAGTTGACTCTGATACCATTTGTAATACCCCGACCTTTCACACGTCATTGATACAACATCATTCGTATTCCATATGCTCAAAACATGTGCAATGTTTATATAAAATCCTTGTTTCCAAAATGCTCATAACATATACAATGTCTTTACATTTCATTTACATATTGAAAGCCTCAATATAAAACTAAACATCAACAAATAAGTCCGGATATATCTCTCGAACTTCTAATTCACTCTCCCAAGTTGTTTCCTCAACCCCGTGATGTTTCCACAAAACTTTAACTAAAGAAATTGTCTTGTCTGGCAAGACTTGGTCCCTCATATCCAAGACTCTCACCGGTCTCTCCTCATACGAGGCATCTTCATCAACATCCAAGTTGGTCCAATCCAACACGTGCGATGGATCCGGCTCATACTTCTGAAGCATACTAATATGAAACACGTCATGAACCCCGGAAAGCTATGGCGGCAATGCCAAATGATAAGCAACCTCCCCAATCCGCTCAAGGATCTTAAAAGGGCCAATAAACCGAGGGATAACTTCTCACTTTTCCCGAATCTCATCAAACCCTACCTAGGTGATATTTTCAAAAACATATGGTCTCCCACCTCAAAAGACAAGGGTCTCCTCCTACGGTCAGCATAACTTTTCTGACGACTCTGAGCCGTAACTAACCTCTTACGGATAAGCGCAACTTTTTCCGCCTTTTCCCGAACTAACTCTGGGCCCAACAAAGGTGCATCACCCATCTCGGCCCAACACACTAGAGATCTAAACGGTTGGCTATACAAGGCCTCAAATGGTGCCATGCTAATACTCAATTGGAAATTATTATTGTAGGCAAACTCCATTAAGGGCAGGTGCCTCTCCCACAACCCCTTAAAATCAAATACACAACCTCGAAGCATATCCTCAAGGATTTGAATAGTATGCTCGGACTGCCCGTCAGTCTGAGGATGATACGCAGTACTAAAGGTCAGTCTAGTGTCCAAGGCACTCTGCAAGCTTTGCCACAACCGAGTGGAGAAACGCAGATCTCTAGCCAAAATGATCATCACAGAGACCTCGTGCAACCTCACTATGTCCCTGATATACAAGTCTACAAGATGGTCTACCGAATCACTCACGCGTATAGGTATAAAGTGTGCGGACTTGGTCAACCGGTCAACTACCACCCAAATGGCATCACTACCCCCATTGAGTTCTCGGAAGACCCACAACAAAATCCATCGTGACATGCTCCCACTTTCACTCGACTATAGGCAAGGGTTGTAACAAACCCACTGGCCTCTGATGCTCGGCCTTCACTTGCTGACAAGTAAGGCACTTCGATACAAACACGGCCACGTTCTTCTTCTTCATACCCCCCTACCAAAATTGGCAACTCAAATCATGATACATCTTTGTGCCTCCCAGATGCACCGCAAGGCGCGAATGATGGAATTCTAGAAATACTTCCTCTCGGCAAGACTCCGGTACAAACAAACGGTCGCAGTATTTTACACTCTAGTCAGGATACACATTCAAGCCTCGTTCTATTTTCGCACTAGTGATTTTCTCCCTGATGGTTTCTACTTCAAGGTCACCCCTCTGCACTTCTAACACTCGGTTCACAAGTGTAGGTTGTGCAACCACCGAAAATAAAGCCGCAGATTCAATAGACTCACCAAGGTGAAAATTAAACTCCTAGAGAGTGCCTAATATTTCCCATTCCCGATGGCGACACAGGCCACACTGCTAATAGACTTCCTACTCAAAGTATCGGCCACTACATTGGCCTTCTTGGGATGATAATGTAACTCAAAATCATAATCCTCTATAGACTTCATCCATCTCCTTTGTCTCAAATTCAAGTCTTTCTGGGTAAACAAGTACTTCAAACTCTTGTGATCGGAAAACACTTCAAATTTCTCACCATATAGATAATGCCTAAATATCACCACTGCTAACTCTAGGTCATGGGTAGGATAATTTCTCTCATGTGTTTTCAATTGCCATGACCCATAGGCTACTACCTTCCCTTCTTGCATCAAGATGCAACCCAAACCTTCCCATGAAACATCATAATAAACTGAGTAACCCAAACCCCTTTCCAGAATAATTAATACTGGAGCAACGGTGAGTCTAACTTTAAGCTCTTAGAACGACTTTTCACAAGTCTCATCCCACACAAATTTGACCCCCTTCCTCGTCAACCTGGTCAAAGGTGAAGCTAGCTTAGAGAAATCTTTCACGAATCGACGGTAATACTCGGCCAACCCCAAGAAACTATGGATCTCGAAAGCATTCTTAGGTTGGACCCAATCTTGCACTGCATCTATCTTGGATGAATCTATCATTACCCCTTTTTTGGATACCACATGGCCTAAGAACTTAACTTCCCTCAGCCAAAATTCACACTTCCTGAACTTAGCATACAGCTTATGGGCTCTAAGCAATTCAAGCACTACCCGCAAATGTTCCTCATGTTCCTCCTCAAAAAGTGAGTAAATCAAAATGTCGTCCACAAAGACGACCATGAAACGATCTAGGAACTCATGAAAGATCCTGATCATCAAATCCATAAATATGGCTGAAGCATTGGTTAGCCCAAAAGGCATTACTAGGATCTCGTAATGGCCATACTGCGTTCGGAATGCCGTCTTTGGGATATCCTCCTCCCTTACCCTCAATTGATGGTAACCCGACCTCAGGTCGATCTTAGAGAAACAACAAGACCCTTTTAACTAATCGAACAAATCATTTATACGAGGCATTGGGTACTTATTCTTAACAGTAACCCGGTTCAACTTTCGGTAATTGATGCAAAGTCTCAAGGCTCCATCTTTCTTTTTTAGAAAGAGGGCCAGTGCTCCCCAAGGTGAAGTACTAGGGCGGATGAAACCCTTATCTAACAGTTCCTGGAGTTAAACCTTTCATTCACTTAACTCAGCAGATGCAAACTGATATGGTGCCATAGAAATCGGTGCCGTGCTAGGCACTAAATCAATAGAGAACTCTATCTCTCGGTGAGGTGATAAACTAGTAAGGTCCTCAGGAAAAACATCGGGGTATTCACAAACCACCCTTGGTAACTCAACCCGGACTTCCTCACACTCACCACTCAAGAAGCTAGCAAGGAGACAACTGAGTTCACTCCGCCCACACGGATCATATGCCGGTGATAGGACTCTATCCACCCGGTTTCCCAAGAAATAAAAGCAATCCCCGCTCAAGGTATATACAGTAACCCTCCTGCGGTAACAATCTATAACAGCCCGGTACGATGATAACCAGTCCATACCCAAAATAACATCATAACTAGTCATGTCAAGCAAAACAAATGCAAATGGAAGTCAACGACCAGTGACCTCTATGTCACAATCCCGACACCCCTGTTTCAGAATAACTTCACCACCAATAGGTGATTCTACACAAATAGGAGATACTAACCGTGCCAACTCTAACCCCAAAACTGATACAAATACAGACGAGATAAAAGAATGGAATACACCCGTATCGATCAACACATTAGCAACTGAATTGCAAAACAAGAAGGTATCTCTCATTACTGAATGAGTAGGTACAAGGTCTGACGCTGTGACAACAAACACACGCCCTGTTGGTCTCTGGTCTACCTGCTTACCCCTCGGAGCATAAGTTTGATGCACTAACTGAGCTGAAGAAGCTCTCTGATTGGCCCTCGAGGCCTGTGCTGACTGTGTAGGCTGGTGACTTTATGTCTGTCTCAAACCAGACGCATTAGATGTGCCACCCAACTGTGGACAAGACCTCTTCAGGTGCCCCACCTGACCACACTGATAATAAGTGGGCGACTGTCCTCTACCCTGACTCTGGCCCTGAAGACGAGCCGAAGACGAAGCTGCTCGCTGCCATCTCCCTCTCTGCGAGCAAACTGGAGACTTGTGGCTCAACTGGCCACATTTGAAACAAGTCATGTCTTCCTGACCACCTCTCTCAGAACCCAAGCTAGGTACTGGAAAGGTAGACCACGACTAAACTCCCTGGGATTGCTGAGGGTTAGAACCCCTCTACCTCTTACCGTCTCCCTAACTATCCTGACTTCTCCTGGAGCCCCTCATCCTCTCCTCATCTACCTGCATGATAGTCTCAAGATGGGCCGCTACCTCCACAAGGCGCCAATAATCTCTAATCATGGACCTGGCCACTCGAAACATGAGTCCGGCCCTCAACCTCTTCTCAAACTCCAAACAACGGCGCTCCTCAATCGCTGCCAACTTAGGTGTAAACCTAGAGAGGCTAGTAAAGGTGGCTTCAAACTCTGTCACAGGTGTGTTCAACTGCCTGAGGCAAGAAAACTGATCCCTTAACTTCTCCCTAATAGTGGGAGGCAAGAACTTATCGTAGAAGGCGTTGACAAAGGCCTCCCAAGTCCCTCCAATGTGTCCCCGCGCATACTTCCACTATTGACCCGCATCCCCCTTCAGCTGGAAAGACGCCAAGGTCACCCTTAACTGGTCGTCCTTGATGCCAAGCATCTCGAACGTCTTCACTATCTGTTCAAGCCACTTATCTGCCTTCATTGGCTCCTTTGGGTCACCCAAAAACTCATCTGAATTTGACCGGAAAAACTCCCTCTTCAAAAAAGAAGGCCCTACCTCAACTACTTGGGCCTGGACTTGATTCTTAGCTTTGAGAATGTCCATCGATTCCCTCAATGCTCTGGCCATTTTGTGAGCTAAGGCGCCCATGGCCTGTTGACTTACTGGCTCAGCCACATTTGCCTGACCAACCCCTTCCTCCTGTGCCGGAACTTCATCCGATATAGGCATCTCATGCCTTCTAGGCCTATCACGCCTACCTCCACGACCACATCCTGACATCCTAATAAAAGTAACCCAAGAAATTAACACATTCACAAATGTGTCGAATCTAACTCACTCGCGTCCTAATACATTGGAGAATTGTAATTCACTCCATATAAGCACATAATCATGTAAACATATACGAATTTCATTTCTAGATAATGACCATCCCGCAGTGTTGCTAGAGTTCCAATTAGAAATAGTAGTGATCAAGAGTCTTTCTAACAAGACTCCTAGAAACCCGTAGACCCTATCAACATCCAAGAAATTCAATCCCATACCCAAATAATCATATAAGCATGTTGTCATATAAACACATATCGTTTACACTTAAGTCTCTAGCAAGCGAGACAAACCATTATGGTACTAACCACTTCCTACGTACCCAAAGTATTCAAACCCAGCACACTCTGATACCAAGTTGTCACGCCCCCAAAATACATAATAGATACAACCCAAAACATACATTAATAATCACATGAATCAAAGTAAATAGTCCTTTCATTACATAAAGTTAATAATACAAACGAGTTTGACAGAAGTAGATGCCCTATTGGCTTACATCTTTCCAAGCTTTGGCTTGGTTACAACAAAATGAGCTTCGCTCAATACACATTTAGCCCTAGGCTATACAAAATAAACAAAATGTAAGGCTCTTGCTTCCTAGAGGCCCCTCCAATGCTATTGCCTTGGTGGAGGCATGCCATCATTACCTAAAAATGTTATTCTCAAATAGGGTGAGCCACAGCCTAGTAGAAATCATCTAACACAGTATATAAAATTTAACAAAGGTATAAGTACAAATGCATAAGCAATATTTGTGATAAAACTTTTCACAACTTTATATACTAATAAGATATCAATTTTAAGTCTTCATCCATTTACTTTCAATATATATTTTGTTCACTTATTTGTTTCCCTTCACGAGTCAATTTCGTTGTTTCTCAATAACCGAACTGAGGCTACAACTCAAAAATTTTCAAATCATGCAACACATGTTGCATAAACATTTCAAACTTCCATTTCACAGATATTTCATCCGCGGGCAGCCGTCGAACGGGACCCATGTAAACATAGGCTATACAAGCACTACAATTGCCATTTTACGGATATTTCGTCCGCGAGCTAGGCACCTATGTATAGTTTCGGGACTTTTACCCAGGACACTCCAGCCAACTTAATTATAATGGAGTCTATCCCCTTTCTCCTCCCAAACAATCATTCATACATATGTAATGTATTTAAACACAAAATCAAACAATGGAGCACATCTCCTTTCCACTCCCACATATTCATATGTGTACAATGTATATAACCATAGTCATATTCAATGACAAACAACAAGAGATTAGTTTCAATTCACCTAATCCTCATGCAATTTCTACAATAATCAAAGTCATCCTCCACCGATAGCCCAATACAGTTATCTCTAGATAGATATTCAATCTCAAACAGATAGTTTATTCAAAACTTCCAAAAGAATAAGTTAATACATAATCAATTCCACCATTCATATCAATACCCTCTCAATTTCACATTTTCAAAGCCAATTCCAATTATTTGTACAAAACAATAATTTGATCCAATTAAGGCAATTTTTTCCCCTTTTTCCCAAATATTAGCCAAGTGCCAAAATCATCAAATTAGTCATAACACAACATCATTTTCAACCCCACAAGCATTTATTTCATATTCAACAATAATCCCTCTTTCCATGTTATACCCAAACCCTAGGTTTGCTTACAACAACCTCAAATCACATCACTGTTATACAAGATACAAATAACTAAGCTAAATATCATATGAAAGTGTAGAAAAAATCCCTACCTCAAAGGAAGAAGATGAGTTAAACAAGAGAGAAACTCCAAGAATGCCGAAACCCACTTTTATTCGGATCAAATGTAGATCTTGAGATGCTCTACATTTTTCTCAAAGGCACTAGGGTGAAAAGATCAATGGATCTAGATGAAATCTAAGAGAGAATGTGGATTTTAGAGAGAGAGAGACTCAAGAACAAGGTTTTTGGAAAGTTTTAGTGAGAGAGAGAGAGAGAGAGAGAGAGAGAGAGAAGAAAAAGTGATTCAAAATGTCATTTTCTCGGACTGTTATACACGTAGTCCGCTTGAGCGTGGAAAGCCCTGCTCGAGCGTGAGACTGGACGCTCGAGCGTCCAATGCACACTTCTAGCATTTGCAGACCTGCAAAAAAGAAATACTGAGAGTTGATGAATTTCGCTCGAGCGCGAGAATGGTTGCTCGAGCGGAGAAACAAAATTTGTGAAGCCCGCTTGAGCGCAAAAATGCCCGCTCGAGCGTAATAGTCAAAATCTAGGCAATAAAGGTTTTGAAAAATAAACAACCAACATGTTCCAAACACACAACCACAACCCGAAAGCCAATTTTAAAGGAATACAAAGGGAATAAAAGGTAAACAACAATATGAAAGCATTAAACCTGAGTCCGAAATACAATAGATAACGGGTCAAAAACTGGAATCGCTATATAAATCGTCCAAATTGTAAGTATGAGAGTTTGTGAAGTTATTTTTCTCTCATGTCACCTGTATTATGTGTTTTTTTTAATTAAAAAATAAAAAATTCTAACTAGGTAGTTAAAGGCCTTTAGATTTTCAAGCTTACTATGACAACCAAATCCATTCATACATCATGTATATTTAATTGTTCATGCATTCAAGGTATATATTGTGTGCTTGTATGACTTAGGGCTTGCTAGTGATAGAACGAGGAAAGAAGTATGGAAGGTTATGTTAAAAATTTATTTTGTTATGTGTTTTGAGTTAGGGAAAGTTTAGAGCTTGATTTGAGAACCATAGGGTATGCCTAAACCTTAAGTGAGGAGCTTAAAGACCTTAGTCTAATAAACTTGATCATATTATGCTATTTGCTAATTAGGATTAGTGATAATTAAGTATGATTAATTAGCTTAAGTAGAATTAAACATAAGCTTGGTTAATTAGTTCTAACCTAAATTAGTTAATCTAAGTAAGCAAGATTAGCTAGTTAATGATGTTGCAACCTTGCCCTAGCTACACACGATAAAATCTTAAGTTCTACGTCACAAAAATAAAGAAGAAGCTGAAGGAATCAAGAACTAACAAGAGGAAAAGGAAGAAGAAGAAGAAAACAAGAAAAAGAATGAGAAAATGGAGAAAATTCAAAGGAGCTAGAGATTCAAGCCTAAAAATCCTAAGAAAATCATTACAAGGTAAGAAACTTGACCCTCTTCCATAATCCCATAGCAAAACCTAGCTAAGAAATGATTAGGAATAAGTTTTAGAAGATTGAAATGAAAAAGAAATAGGAAAGTTTGAAAACTAGAAAGAGCTTGAAGAATTCATGGAAAACTTATGTTTTGAATTTGTTTTATGTAAGATTTGAGAAAAACAATTGTTGTACTATGAACTTGCATCACTTATTCATGATTAGGGAGCTTTAGAACTTGATTTTGGAGGATTGAAAGCATTGAATAAAAGAAAGGTTTGAAAAGATTTAAAACTTATTCAATCTATCTTTCGCTTGTTTAATCCACAAATCAATGCATATTCATGATTTTTTATTGGTTTTTCATCATATATATGTATATTAGGATGTTATAGAACATGTTTTGGGTTTTGAAAGCTTGGAAATTGAGTTTGGCAGCCCTAGAACAGTGAAGAATAGCTTCAGCCACGACTGGATTCTTCTCCCGCACGTGCGGCCAGAAGCACCACACATGCGACACGCCCTCCACACGTGCGACCAACTACCTTCAACCCAAATTTGATTTTGAAATAATTGCACGCACGTCTCGCACGTATGGCCAGGGTTCCGCACATGCGGCCATGTTCCACTACACGTGTGAAATTCAAGAGAGGTGCTTATTTTTGGTTTCTTTTTGTTTTCTTCAACCCTCAGGCCCCCTACATGCATTTTGAACCTATTTGAAAGTCAAATGCACTTAGAAACCAACCTAAAATACGTTAAAACAAGAAAGGAAACTTATGGTAGAAACTAATTTGCCTTGTACTTGTTGTGTAGACCAAGTCTTGAAGAAGTTAAGTCTTGAGCAAGAAGCCAATTGTGACTAATAGTGTAGTATAGTTATATTCTTTTAAATTATGATTCGAAATACAAACATATGATATTTTAGAAAGATTATGCTATTGTTTTGTTATGAATGAATATCATATATTTTTGTATCATGTAATAAGATGACATCTTGAAACTTGTTTGTTATTGGGAATCATACCAATAACCTCTTGCTAACTGAGCTCTACCACCGGTTGTAGCCTCTTGACTCTTGATTCGAAATGCGTTGAGAATGATCATCACTATGTATATGTCATAAGATAAGCTTGTTTTACTTGAAAAGCTTTATTATGTTCAAAATGTTCATATGCTTGGTTTTAATAAAGCTTGTTGATGTTCATTCATTTACTACTTTACTATATTGCTATTCACTGGGCTTTAGCTCACCCCTCTTCTCTATATGTATGTAGGTGGTGGAGAGGATCCTGTTATGGATGAGAGATCAAGTTAAAAGTATTTTTCTTTTCTTTTTCTACTTTTGGAAGTTGGAGCTTTCAAACGAAGGTCTTGTCTTTGAGTTTTGGTTTTTGTTGGTTGTATATTTGTAAATGTTGTATTTTCCTTTTGGATGTTAAGCTTGTAAATGTCAAAGATAAATAAATAAAGTTACTTGTTATGGATCATATGACTTATACATAGGCTCTGGATGGACTCTTGGTAATTAATGGACAATGTTGTTTTTCTGCATAAGCCTCAATGTTTTAGTCCAACATTGTCTTGTCCTGTTAGGCCTTTGGTAGTCAGATACTACTGGCCGGTCATAACTACTATCTTGTTTGGGGCGAGATGGAGTCGTGACACTTACTTAGGTCTTCTAGTTTTGTCTTATTGATGATTTTTAAAACTAATTAATTAAACCTTGTCAAAATTAGGTTGCATTGGCACATCTCATTCTATTAAAATATAATAAGAATAATAAAATAAAGAGAAAATTAGTGATAAATCCAATCTAAGGAGGGTATGAAAATTAGGTTTAATGGATATTTTTTATTGGTTAGAAATCCATCATTTGTGAAATAGTTTGCTGAAAATTTTTTTTTTTATTATTTTAGAGGACATTTGTTTTTAATTTTATCCCTTAATTTATGTGTTGACTTTTTGACTATGTATTTAAATTATTTTCTATCTGTTTAAATTTACATCTATATGTTAAATGTTTTTGACTATTTGTTTAAATTTTTTGACTATCTATTCAATTTTTCTCCCTTATCTGTTCAAATATCTGTCCAAAATTTATTATATGTTCAATTTTTCCGTTATCTGTTTAAATTTACACACACATACACACACACACAGAGATATATAGATACAGAAAGATTGCAAAGTGGAGAAGAGGTGAGAGAAATTAAAAAAAATCAAAGACATATAAAAAAAATAGATATACATACATACAGATCTACAGTTGAATATACAGATCAAAATACTGATCTCACCTCAATCAACAAATCAACTCATTTTTTTTTATCTATTTAAATCAAACACAAACAGATCAAATGCAAACACAAATACAAACAGATCAACTCCACTAATTTCATAATCAAACACAAATAGATTTCAAAATAAAATATTTATCAAATCAAAACTATTTATTTATAATAAAAAAGTAAAAAATAAAAAATCTTATGATATATATAAGTGTTGTAGAGAAATCATGGTTTTGATATAAACATGTATATAATAAGAGTAGTCACTCACATATCATTTCCTTTGGAACCAACGAATAATAAATAAATAAAGTAATTCAACACATACAAAAACATGCGCGTGCACACACATATATATAAGCGAATTACACTAACAGTCCTTATAGTTTGGAATTTGTGTCATTTTAGTCCCTGACTTTTCAATTGTGACACATTTAACCTTGAATTTTGAATCTTGTTCCAAATAAGAACAATTGAAAATATCATTACTCAATTTCAAGGGCAAAGTCATCAATTTAATAAAATATAAACTAATTTGACCAAAAAAAAAATGTCAAAAATATATTTTTCATTTTTTGAAAATAATTTCTACCCACCAAAGATAAAATTATGTAAAATTGATAAATCTTTTAGACATTTATTTATTTATTTATTTTACCAAATTAATTTTTATTATGTGTTTGGATGATAATCATGTAATGGGTGGTTGTTAAGTTTTTAATATGTAATCGATATATTTAATATATGAAATATTTTTAGTTTTGAATTTTTGATTTAATGGATTGGTTTAATAATGATATCAAAGTTGTCGCCATCTTTAACTTTTGGAAAAATATAAACTAATTTAATGAAAATAAAAACAACCACCCATTAAATGATCATCATCCAAACACATAAAAAAAATTAATTTGGTAAAAAAAATAATAAATAAATGTCTAAAAAATTAATCAATTTTACATAATTTTATTTTTAGTGGGTTGAAATAATTTTTAAAAATTGAAAAATATTTTTTTGACATTTATTTTTATTAAATTAGTTTATATTTTATCAAATTGAAAACTTTGCCCTTAAAATTGAGCAAATGGTATCTTCAATTGTCCTTATTTGGAATAAGATTCAAAATTCAAGGTCAAATGTATCACAATTGAAAAGTCAGGGACCAAAATGACACAATGCCCAAACTATAGGGATCGTTAGTGTAATTCACCCTATATATATATATATATCAGAGCCTCTTGTTACTGATGGATATCTATTGAAAGTACAAGACCTTCATGTGAGTCCCACACTTGCAGTTCCTTAAATCTATGATCGAGGATAGATCTACTCAGATTTGCGGCGACGAAGGTGGTGTCGAACAAGAATCTGAGACTTCCTAATGGCGGAATCGCCAGTGAGCACATCTTCTGGTTCACGACAAATCTTATGCTACAGCAGAGGGCGACGGAGGAGGAAGAGGTGCATTGGTAAAATGAAGAGGTACTATGACGAAAATAAGAGATAGAGAGAAGAGAGAGAAGAAGCTGTGGTAGAGGTGAGATATATATATATATATATAGAGAGAGAGAGAGAGAGAGAGAGAGAGAGGGTGAGAGAGAGAGAAATGGGTTTGAAGTCTAAAACAAATAAAGCATGAGAAAGATGTATAAATATATAGGGGTAATTTGGTCATTTTGTAAAAACATGTCTTTATAGACAGAGGAAATTCTACTTACACCACAAGTTTAACTCCTTACAACCTTAGAATCTAATTTTTTTTTAATTTTATTTTTATATTTTCTTTAATTCTTTTATTACCCTCATCTCTAACCTTTATCATTCTTTTTACACCCAAAACCTAAAAATGCTAACCCTAACACCCATTTCATCTCCTTTATTCTCCTCACTTTCATTGTCGACAGTTGTTGCCATTGTCACCACCATTGGCCGCCACTGTCAGCACACCGCGAAGTGGTTGGGTCGCAATGGTTGTAGAAGATGGGGGATATGTTTTGCAGTGGGCCAAATCCACCTCTATAGATTTAGCATTATGATCGGCCAGTAATCCTAGAATTACCGAAGGTCTCTAAACAGATCAAATTAAGGGGCTAACAAAAGAAAATAATAAAAATATAATAGTCCATAGAGCTGTGCAGACTTATATGAGATAGAAAATTTGAACTTATATTTACATATAATAAGACGTCGATCGTATATACAAAAGAAACATAAACTTGTCCAAACAAAAGAAAAGAAGATAAAAACTTAAAACTTATTCATTAACTAAGTCACAACATTGTCCTCAAAAACTTGACCATAGAAAGACTTCCGGAACCTCCTCAGGAGGGGTACAAGTAGGCTGACACAAACCGATCCAAACTGGAAGTCTCAAGCCTGGTCATGTGCTTGATTACCTACATACATAATATAAACAATGAGCTGGAACCCAATGAATAACAATAGAGTAAAAGTTTTATGAATGATGTCCATAACAGATTCAGAAATCAGAATTCAGTTCAGAAACAAATTCATATACATATTCAGACTTGTAAACTATCATACGTGATACATCCAATAGCCCTAACATATTAGATTGGTGATAAAGACCTATATACAGAGCAAATGGTTATTAAGACCCATATTCACATGAGATGGTCATAAAGACCCACTTGCAAATCATATAGTTGATTATGCATAATCAGTTCTATGAATGGAACCCACTTGAAACCCTGGTACCAGGTCACATATAACATATCACATATCACATGATGCTAAGGACGCCATACATTTCAGAAATAGAAAAATCATTCATCTATACAGAAAATATTATTTCAGAAAACAGAACTTATCATATCATTTCATTCAGATAAGACTTATAGTCAAACCTAACTTTCCAAAGTTGTTACTCACAGATAGCTCCAGAAGGAAAACAAACAACGTAGACAGATTGGTCGGATAATGGCGCGTGACCTACACACAAACATGTGACAAATATATCTTGAAACACACACTCTGAATACACTTAAATTATTACATTTCTTTCTTAGTGTGCTTATAATTCAAATTCATATCCTCATTAATACGGCCTAAACCATGGCTTAAGAATGCCTAAGATGGAATGAGGATGCAATTATACACTTTGAAACACTTACAAAATTTTTAGAAAACAGGGCAGTTCGCTAGAGCGCAACTTTGGTCACTTGAGCGGCCTGCAAAGTCTGTAAAAGAACAGGATGCTCACATTTTATACTTGAGCCAATTTTTAGTCGCTTGAGCCATGAGCCTAGAAAATGTGAGTTTCCTTAAGCGAAGCTTTGATAGCTTGAGCCAACTGCCTCAACTACAAAAGTACTCAGAGCATGCAAAGTACACTCGAGCAAAGGTTCCACTACTCGAGCGAACCCTGCAAATTTTGGAATTTCCAGATTGCTCTTCCAAGTTCAAAGCTCAATTCTAAAGTACCAAAACACATTCTTTTGAGCCAAAACTTGAAGAAACACTTGAAAACTTGTAGTAAAACATGAAATGAAGATCGATTCATAAAATCAAGGCCCAAAAGCTTAACAATTCTTCAAAACTATGCTCTTATGAACATGCATGCAATGATATGAATTCAAAAACTTCCAAAACATGGATTTATGGAGTGAAAAGCATAAAACATGTTAAATTCTCAAACTTGAGCATAAAGAACACCATGCATGTGAGTATTTGTTGAAATTCAAACTCAAAACTTGGAGAATTATGCATGAATGCAAAATGGCCTTCAATATCCTCTCTCTAAGCTCAATTCTTGATCTTGATCATAATGTCTTCTTGAATTCTCATACTTGATAAGTTAAACACAAAAATTAGGAGTTAATTACTCACGTAAAGTCTTGAATGTAGAGTGTGGAAGCTCAAATACTCAAATTCTCTTTAATCTCTCTTTTCTTCTTCTCAATCTGAGCTCTCCTTCTAAATTGTCTTCAATTCTCTCTCTCTCTCTCTCTCTCTCTCTCTCTCTCTCTCCATGTTTTTGAGATCAAAGATGATGAAGAAGTATGAAGCCTAGAAGTTATATTAGCCTTATATAGGCTCAATTAGCTTAGACTAATTAATTGTGATTAGAGCTAAGTTAATTCAATTGAATAATTAATTTATTCTAATTTTTTGACTCCGAATTGAAATCCAATTAAACTTACCATAAAATTCTTAAAAATTAAAATTAACACATTGACGTAGTCAATTTCATGTTCAGATGTTGATAACGCCTTCAATTAACAGAGTAAAGCAGAATTTTGAACATATATTCCTACGGCTAATAGATATGAATGCAAAACACATACAAAATGTACAATTAACACATAATCTCATTCTTAAAACTTAATGAGAATTCTTAATTATGGATTATGGACTAAGTACGGACCGGGGTTGTTATAGAAAAGAATGATGAAAAGGGTGGTCGCTGGTGGGTTGCTGCCAATGTTGGCAGTGGCCAGCGGAGTGGCAGCGTCGATGGTGGATCGGTGGAGGTGGTTCAGAACAAGAAGATCAGCCATATGTTTGAAAAAAATACTGAACCAACCAAAAGAATCCAATTTAATTGACACTTTTGGTTAGGTAGATTTTGTCGAAATTTTAAACAGGATATGTTGTTGAGAAAATTATACATAGTATTTGCCATTTGTCAATTTGAGTTGGAAATCTATTGATTGGTATGTTTACCATCCATTTTTAGGAGAAAGAGAGGAGATGAAAATGGGTGTTAGAGTTAGGGTTTATAGGTTTTGGGTGTACGATGAAGGAGGAAGGTTAGGAATGACGGTAATAAAAATATTATAAAAATTATGAAAATATAAAATAAAAAATATATATTTTAAGAGTGTAAGGAGTTAAATTAATGGTGTAAATAGAATTTCTTTATAGATAAAATATTTTAACTCCTGAATCTATGACCATAAAATTTTATAAAAAGAACCTTTAGACTGAAAGCCCTAAAATAAAAGCATAGAGAGTTTAAATAATCTAGTGGAGGTAATGTTAAGGACACTAAATTTTCTACCAAACAAATGACTAAATGTCTTACTTGGATGTAGGGTCCGCAATTTTGTAGACTCTACACCCATATAAGACATTTGATCATTTATTTGGTAGAAAATTTGAGGCCTATAGCATTTTTCAAAATGTAAGGATAATGTTAGGGATACCAAATTTTCTACCAAATAAATGATTAAATATCTCATGTAAATGTGGGATCCGTAATTTTGTGAAAATAAGTCGAAGACTTTACCGCAAGAATATTTTGCAGTATCATAATATAAGAATTTTATACAAACTACAACAAAGTAGATACCTTTATAAGTTGGATTTTTTTTTTTTTTCCCTCTTCTTTATTCGTCGGCACTTTTTTTTTTTTTTTTTTCATTTTACATTCTTTAATAGAACTTTACATTATGGATGTGGTAAAGTCCGATTTTGGAGGCTGACCTTGTTTTGAGGCCTAAAGTACAATTTTTGAAGGCCCAAAGACTAGTTTTTGTAGGGGAAAATTACCCACAGGTCCTATTTGAAATATGTATACACTATTTAATCCAACAACTTTTTGAGTAGACCTAAAAGTCCTTCTCTCTCTCTCTCTCTCTCTCTCTCTCTCTCTCTCTGCTTTTTTGTCTCACTCTTTACGTTTTCCTCTCTCTTTTTTTTTGCATTTTTTCTCTCATCTTCTTTGTCATGGACGACAACAGGTGATCACGTCTTTCTCCATTGATCGGGGTTCACCGGTAATCACCAACCATCGAAATCAACTCGTGACTGCACCCTCACTAACGGCGAAGAAGATATTTTTCCGACGAAGAAGATGAGTAGATCTACTTAGATCTGATGTAGATCTACATCAGATTTGACTAGATCTACATCAGATTTGACTAGATCTAAACAAAAAATAGTTACCAGAGTACAATCCTCTCTCTCTCTATATCCGTCTTTCTCCTTCGATCTCTTATTTTTTTTACATTTTCTCTGCTATACACTTCTCTTTTTCTGTTCTAATGGAGAAAATTTTCAAGTTCTGAACAAGTAGTTTTCGAGTTTTAGTTACAGGCGGTGAAAACTGTAAAATTTTACACTTTCAAATTTTTTTGGTGCTGGAATGAATCATGGTATAAAACTGTAAAATTTTATAATTTCATAACATTCTTTAGAACTGTAAAATTTTACAGTTTCATAGCATGTTTTTCAGTTTAATTAATAAGGATAAATGCTTAATAGATTTTTGCTTTGAAATTGTAACATTTTACAGTTTCAAAACTTACTTTTCAGTTTGATCAATATTGGAGATTATTTGCTTAAACCTTACAAAAATTGAAAAATAGCATATGTTTTTCCCATTATTGCTTTTTTTTTGTCGTTTCATTTTTTTTTCTTTTAGTTTATCAATATTTAACACATTTTACTATTTTTTTTTGCTCTAATTTCTCCATTTATTCTTCTTTTTTTTTTGCCGACAATATTCTAGACATTCCGGTGAGTCTCCAGTAATGTTCTTAACGTCCAGTGAATGCTCTGAACATTCCGACAACTTCCATTAGCATTCTTAACACTCCAGTGAACTTTCGGCGATACTCCGGCGACTTCCCGGCAATACTCCAGCGAATTTCCGGTGATGTTGAACATTCCGACGAGTCTCCGGTGACCGTTTGACAGAAGTCCGACGGTAGTAAGATATAACAGTGTTTGTAAATTAAAAAAAAAAAAAAAGGATTTTTTGGTAACAATTAAAAATGTGTAGGACTAATTGGTGCAAGTGTTTTGTTTGAAAATTAAATGGGTCTTAAACTTTGTATATAGGACTTATTGGTAAGTTTCCCTTTTTGTAGATTTACACATGTACTTCGAAATAACAAAACAAAACAATTTAGGCTTCTTCTTAAGTGTGCAACCCACAAAAGGTGTAAGTGGGTTGCACACCATGTGCCACTCACACAAAAGGTGTAAGTGTAAGGTGTAAGTGTAAGTGGAAGGTATAAATGAAATGTATAAGTTGCATACCATGTGCCACTTACACAAAAAGTGTAAGTGCAAGGTAAAAAAGGTGTAAGTGTAAGGTGTAAGTGAACACAAAAAGGTGTAAGGTGTAAGTTGCACACTATAGCATTACCCAACAATTTAACTCAATTCAAGCATTCCTTGTCTATTTCGCGTATACTTCGAAGGCCCATTCAAGAAAAGATCAGATTTTTTGTGGAAGAGGACAACAGAGATTAGGTGGGCTGGGGCTTGGTCTAGTAATTTAGGTATAGTTTATTCAGGCCCAAGCTTCATTTTTTATTTATTTTTTTATTTTTTGTCCCCTAACATGTTCAAGGTGGTTCTACTGGACTTATTTATTTATAAATCCTAAGTGAAAAATTCATGAACGTATAAGTCATGTGAATAAAAAATTTATAGTGTAACTTATCATTTTTGTTTTTGTATATATATAGTTGTGAGCTTTATCTCTTAGATTAATAAATTTATCAATGTAATTGAGAAATTATCATTCTAATGATTGTTTATTATTAGCAATATTAGTAAATTGATTAATAGGATTTGTAACTACCATTTTAAACAAACCAGTGTGCTAATATTTTACCTTGTCTAGCCTTAGCCCAAAATATACTTTGTTATGTTTGAATAAAGGATTTGATGGAAAAAGAAAAAGAAAGGAAAAATGAAATACTTAGAACATTTTATTTTTACGGTTAACCAAAGAAAAAATCGATTTTCTAAGAAACCTCTATATTCATTTGATTATTATTTATTTATTTATTTTTCCTTCTCAACCAAACAAAAGCAAGAAATTTTATCAATCAATTTATCTGTCTCTAACAAATCCAAATTCAATGTGTAGCCCAAATGTTTAAAATTCTTCATGTTGTTGATGTTGGGAAAAGCACAAAACTTTTGTAATACAGTGACAGATGGCCTCCCTTAAAATCTAAGTCCATGTTTAATTTGATTTTCAGAAACTTATTTCAGAATTTTTTTTCAAAAAATTAAAAATTAATTTGGTGAAAGAAATAAAAAATTAAAAAAAATCAAAACACATATATTTTTATATAATTTTATCTTTTGGGAGGTCAAAAATAATTTTTAAAAATTTAAAATAATATTTTTGATATTTATTTTTATCAAACCAGTTTCTATTTTTTCAAAAATCTTGCTGAAATTTTTTTTTAAAACACAAACCAAACAATTGGTCATTTCAATATTCTTAATTAGTCATCTTGGATTTGTTTTTCTTTACTGTCCCCATTTTTTTTATTTTTTTATTTATATTAGTACTTGTTTAAAAGCATCTCCAATGACGATTGGCTAAAATCAATAGCTAAATTGATTTTTTAAACAATGTATAAAAGTTGTATTTTATTAATGGTGCTCCAATAGTGGCTAGCTAAAGCAATTTTGCTCATACAAAAGTGATACATAGTAAAGTAACAATTGACCAAAACAATGGTAAGTATTGCTTGGTGTATTACTTCTACTTTGGCAATAATCATATCCCATTCATATAATTGTTAAAGTGAATAATATTGCATGTTTTCAGAATAAGCTAAACTTAATAATCAATCTAATGATTTGAAATATATTTGATATCTTTTTTCTACATCTAATTGAATTATATTTTGGTTTCTTTGTAAACTATCTGACACTTAAATAACTTGAAGTACCTTAAATTGATATTTAAGACACAATTATGAATATGGTGTGTATATATATACACACACGTAGTTTTGCATTAATAATTTACAAATATAATTTTTGCACAAAAATATTATTTAGAATAATGTAGTAGCCACATTTCAAAAATTATAAATCATAATCATAGGTATTTTATATGAAATGATAGGAATATCAAAAACTACATGATAATGGAAATTTTGTACCAATTTTTTTTTGTTTTTTGTTTTTTTGATAATATATTGTTTTACGGTATGGACACTGTTTTGAGACTTTTGTATGCCTCAAAATTATATGAGTCATGCTAATTATCGTAGAAATATTTTTGAAATATTTAAATATTGTTTGAATTTTTAAGTTTTTATAACATTCTTTCTTATATCTTTCATTGTCTTTATGAAACCTTATTCCACATAGAAAAGAGAGGATAAAAGTTTTTCTATCATGATTAGATGGTTAAGATAATACAAAATACAATCAAACGGATAGGTTTCAAACTATCATTATGACAATTGTGAAGTAACTATTAAGTGACAATTTATAACAATTATTTTATTCAAATTCAAAAGAAAATATTAGATTAGGCATTCAAATTTTACTAGAAAAATTCAAATTTCTCTTCCTATTAAGGCCTTTTATAAGGCAATCTACTATTCTTTCTCCTCTTCTAAGTTCTATTTTCTGTAGAATAATAATAATATCTGTTTAACCATGTCCGAACAAGTACCATACCTGTTGGTTTCAAATCTGAAAAGCCACCATTGCATCTATAAATAAACAAGTCCCTCATTTGGATTTTCACTGAATTTGTGAGACCCCTAACTTTTGTAAACCCTATTAAGTCCCTTCCTTTTAAATTATTTCTTTGAAATCGCTCAATTTCTTAATTAATTACAAGTTTAATCCTAGGATCAAAATACATGCACCAACTGAAAACTCGCAAACCCCGATCGATTTTGATAACTTAGAAATCATTCTAATACCCTAATACTAATTAATTGACTCTATAAACATAGAATTACCACTTGAAAACTCTAAGTTTTTCCGGTTTTTATTACGCTCGTTGGTTGATAGCCTTTTTATTCAAAACAAGAAATTCAAACCGAATTAGATTCTCTAACCCTAACTTAGTTAAATTCTACTCTAAAATAAATGTTCCAATTCATAAATTAAGGCCTTAGCCCTCATATTTTACTTAAATCACAAATTAACCCCAAGTTAGTACCATTATATATATATATATATATTTGTACCTCTTATTCATCAAATTTTTTTGTACACAATATCTATGGAATTTGTACACAAAATAAATAGGAAAATCCCCAAAATCTTGAGCACATGGCTAGCCATCATACATCCTAGGCTATAATCATTGTACTTTATAGACAAATCCCTTGAATCATGGAAGTAATTATGACTTTGGTACCAATTCTATATATATATATGCATATATCTAATGTACTTGTAATTAGAATGGATTAAATTCAGACTTAAGCCTAACTAGATCATAATTAAATACATAATTAAGGTCCTAATTATCCACTATTCCATTTCATTTGAACTAAATACAACTCAATTCCATTACATTTCAACCAAAGGACATTTTAGACAATTCACACCATTTTTCCTATAAATACACCACCATCCTCCATCTATTTGAACATCAAACACCTCACCCACACACTCACATGTCATAGAGAGAGAGAGAGACGAATGGAAAGTGAGCTTGTAGGAGGGAGAAAGAAGAGAAAGAGAGCAAGTCTTGCAAAACTAGTTCCATAAGCATTTGAGTAAGCTACAACACAACTCTCTCTTTTATTTTCGTTTTTCAAATACATGCTCTTAGAAGTTTCAAACATTCATTTCAAATGTGTTTTTATGGTATTCTTGTGTTAAAAATGAAAGAAGTTGAGCCTTGATTCTACCTTTCTTGTATTTCTCTTAATCGGTATAAGACTACCTTTTTCCATATCAAACTCTCAAAATTTCCAAAGGCACACCTTCACCTTAAATTTCTGAGTTTAATACATATTATTTAGCAAGTTTTCATCACAAGATAAGTGGAAAAATTTCCCCTAGTTGACCTTTTTTCTCACCAAATTTCTATTTTCAAGAACTGTGCCAGAAAAATTTGTTTTTCATCCAACTTTCGAAATTTCTAGAAAAATGTATAAAACTCTTTTGGACCTCCATTTTATGTCAAAATCTTCCTTAAGGACTTATCTTTCAACTAAAATTGATTTCATTGAAAACGAGTGAGCGATTTGTAAGAAAATCCAATTTTCGTAACGATAGACGAATCTGGACAGCGCTGGAGTGTTTCTTAAATAACTAAAAATCTAGAAAAGCTATCACATTTCCGAAACATGTTCTGAAAACTAAATTAGATTCTCTACGAACCATAGGAAGGCCGAGTTCAGTAAAAATCTAAAATAGCCCTTTTGATTTTAATCTTTAAATGGTATTGAATCTGGAAATTTAGTTTTGCATGGTTGTTTTATACTATTGTGTACATGAATATACTTATTAATTTATGATCATGTCTTGGTATGATGTTTCATGTGTTATGGTTATGTTCCTTATCTTCTTCATTTTAATGATGCTCATGCTTATGTGGATGTTACTATCTTGTTGAGTTTGTTCTAACTTGACTTAAAACATTGATCCAAACGGAAAACTAAATTGGGTTGGTATTGGGTTTTCGATCACTTGAATAATGAAGAGTTGATAATGTGTTATATATGGATTGATCGGATGTGCTCCCTAATTGGAGGTTAAGTCTTGCGCAAGTGGTTGTCGCGTAAACCCTAGAATGGAACGGACGTATTCGAACTCTTTGCGATGGTTTGATTGGTGACATAAGGTTGGGTCCGGATGGGATATTCTGGAGGATAAAACTTTTTGGAAGGATAAGGTTGGATTCAGGAGATAAAACCTTTTTCTTTTTGTTGTCCCTTTTGAGGTCCTGCGGTTGGCGCTACGTGGTATATAACCATTGGTAGGCATCTGAGGTTAATTCCGCAACAAAGCAGCAAAAGGGGGAGTTCTGAATAGTCCGGTGTCCAATTCTTGTGGTTGGGAGGATGAAATCTCTTTGGGGGATTTTTAGAATACTAACCACTAACATTATAACCTTTGTTATCTATTTGAATGACATGTTCCTTTCCTCTATTATTGAAATTGCTATTATTGACTTGAATATCACGCTTCACTACTTGTTGGCTATAAATGTGATGGTGTATTGGATTGGGAAAAAGGGACAGGGTATGTGTGCGTTTACTGAGCATTCAAAGCTCATGGCGTTTTATGCCAAGTATTGAAGACTATTAGGCTAGTCGAAGGCAAAGCTGAAGTATTTGAGGACGTATGGCTATCCTATGAGAGTTAGGAACTAGTTATGTTAAACGTGTTTTGAGATTGTAAGAGATAGATCCCATGTTGTATTTAAGACATGATTTTTGTAATTTGTATATATATAACATTCGTAACCTATCTTTATATCCGTCAACTCATGTAGGCCTAGTGTTAATACCTTGTTAAGATCTGTCAAAAAGGTAGCTTTGCTATCTAAGGTGGTTGGACTTAGAAGGGAGGCTATTTTGACTCCTCCGACCTTCCTGGGATCTTGCTTGGTTATTAGCCAAATGGCTCATTAGTGACGTTTCCTACTCTTATAATCTTAGATAAATCCTGTATTTAATGGTTAATATATTATCTGATGTTTCTAATTTTCGGGGCATCACAACTTGGTATTAGAGCCTAGGTTCAACGCTTACCCATGCGTTTCGACCTACGGTTAGAGACTACCTTGCCCCGACTATGTTATATTATTATAACACTGCCTATTCTATCAACTAAAAGATATCAAAAATAGAATTGTTCTTGACCTATCTTAGGGAATTTCTTCGAATTTCGGGCAGACCAACATCAACTCATGAGGACGTATTTCAGGATTGTGAAATGGTTTTAACTTTGAGTATGGCCTCACATCGCGCAGTAGGGGTACTATTAGTTCTACGCGTCTTCTATCGATCATCGTACCCTCATCTTGTATTCGTAACCTTTATTCGATGTCATCATTTTCCAAGATTAAGTTCTGTCCATCTTGTCCTATTTTATATACTACTATTTGTAAAATTGACCTCCTTTGATTCTTGATTATTTTATTTAGCCCAAGGCTTCTTGTAAATAATTTCATTTTCTTTACTCGATGACGAATCTTGGATATTCAGTTTGAAATGCGGATGGCCAACGTAGTTTCAAGTTAAATATCTAGTTTAGTCACTACCTCTATAACCTTGATCACATTGAAGTTTGAAACCATAACATCATACCATTCATTCCTATTTCAGTTAATCTTGATGTTATCACCATAACTGCTTCATATTCTTCGTCTCCACTTTAATCCAATTTTAAGAATCTTGTAATTATTATTATGTATATATGAAGTTGTGTTGTGTGAACACCCTAGGATAATTAAACTCTAACTTAAGATTAGTTGCTTACCCATAAGGAATTGCCTCTGTAATTAGAATTTGACTTACGCCTCACCCCATTCAAAGAACGACAAGTGGTGGACCATACTTCGAGACAAGTAATAACACGAGCTCGCAAGCAACAATAGGAATGTAGTACCAGGAAATTGAAACCTTAAGAATGGACTAGTAACCGTGGCTGAAATCCTGAACCCTATCATGAATCAAATTTTGGAGGAGTCTTACCATCTTTGTGGAAATAATTGACACAACATTGACTTCAAAATGAGACGAGGTAGAATCCAAGAGGATTTGGATCTTGTGGAATAAAAACCCGACTTCATGAAGGACTAGAAAAGAGCAACCAGAAGAATACAACACCATACTCCAAGATAGAAAGGGACAACAATTATACAGAAAGAAGTAAAAAAAACACTAGAAACCAGACCACATTAGCACCTTATGTAAGGCATAGACAAGAATGGATGGATATGATTAATGACTAACTTAGAGAAGATGTAACTAGGAAATGTTTGTACGATTAATTTTCTAGGACATGAAGATACCCTACTCTGACCTTATCTTAAAAATAGAATTGTTACACGTACCTTAGCTATTATTGATAATTACCAATAAAAGGAGATGACTTACCCATCAAACAGAATGCTTTTATTATTTAAGAGGGATAGATTAATGATTCAACAAATCAACAAACACAATGGAAAGTGTAGATCGCCACATCAGGAAATTGGCAATACAAACCCTCACACTAGAGCAGCAGTGTTATTACCCATATAGTGAATAGTTCAAGAAGCGCGGGAGATTAGCTTATCTCCTTAGTCATTAATCAGGGAGGAATTCGATTCAAAATGCTATTATTAGAATAAGACCAATGACGACTCTAGACAAAACAGAGAATAACGTAAAAGGAGAAGATGATCTGAATGATTTAAAAAAAAACGTTGCCAGCACTAGGATGCAATTGTCCACAATAATTTGAGACATGAAGAATGACTGAAATTTCAAGGACGAAATTTATTTAAGGGGGATAGGTTGTGAGACCCCTAACTTTTGTAAACCCTATTAAGTCCCTTACTTTTAAATTATTTCTTTGAAATCGCTTAATTTATTAATTAATTGCAATTTTAACCCTAGGATCAAAATACATGCACCAACTGAAAACTCGCAAACCCCGATCGATTTTGATAACTTAGAAATCATTCTAATACCCTAATACTAATTAATTGACTCCATAAACATAGAATTACCACTTGAAAACCCTAGGTTTTTCCCATAGAATTACCGCTTGAATTGTGTGCCAAAGGGGGCGGCTTAGGTTGTGTGCCAGAGGGGCAGTTTGGATTGTGCGCCAGAGGAGGCAGCTTGGATTGAGTGGTACACCAAGGGACAACTTGGGTAAATGTTAATAAACCGGCGAACAAAGGAAAATATTACCATAAAGCGATATTGACAGAAAAATATGACAACGGAATAGATTGAAGTCTGGCAGGCGGCTTGCCTTGGCCTCCCGCCAGTAAGGCGAAGAACACCAAGAGTATAACCTATAGCTCTGATACCATGTTAGAATAGTATAGAGAGAGAGAGAGAGAGAGAGAGAGAGAGAGAGAGAGAGAGAGAGAGAGAGAGGAAATAATATGCATTGTACTGAATGAATTTGCCTATACAATAGAAGGCCTGTATGGCGAGAAAGAGTATCCTACTAGAAGTCTAACTATGAGAAAGAGTATCTTATAAGAGACCTAACTATGGCAATACCTAATATATCTAGGAAATCAATACCTAATATATGTAGAAATATATACCATATATACATTAACATCTTTCATTGGATACATTGAAGATTGTCTAACAAATTTTTTGTAAGAAATCTTAATGGGGTTGCCAATCGAACCAAATTGACACAAAATTTAAAATTAAAGGTAAAAATTAAATCAATTGAAAGTATAGGGACTAAAATAATAGGAGGGATAAAAAATAAAGACTATTAGTGTAATTTGCCCTAAATAAAATCTTAATACACTCTTTTGTTAATTTTAGGATAATTATTCAGTGTGTTTGGTTTCAGTTTTCTGAAAACTAAGTTTTTTTATTTTAAAAAATTAATAAATACACAAAAATACGAAAAATATATTGTATTTTCATTTTTTTTTTGTATTTATATTTTTGGTATTTAGTGAATTTTTTAAAGATTTTTTTCATGAAAATTATATTTTTTAAGTGTATTTATTTTTGGTGTGACTAAAAATTTAAAAAAAAAATTTGCTTAAAATATTTAAAAAAATTAGTTAAAAAAAACGGAAAATAAGAAAGTAAAATTTTCTAAAAAGCGTTTTCAAAAAACTAAAAATAAACATGGTGATTATTTTTTCTTCAACTTATTAAAGTTGTTTTTATCACGTCAATTTAGATTAGAAGCTAATGCAAATTGTTTGGTATAGATTTTTAAATAATTGAAAAAATATACAATAAGTATATTTTTTAAAATAGATTATCTATTTTTTTAAGATAAATATATAAAATAAAAATGTTATAATTATCGGATCAATTTAATATTTTTTTATGAATTATATACATTAAAAATTTTATAAAATAAACGATTTAGATAATTGCAATAGAATCCCGGTCTGCCTGGGCCCTCAAGGTCTCCCAATACAAAATTATTACATAAAAGTTTATTGTCAGAAAATATGAGTTCCCATGTAAATCGGCTTCACGGTCTGAGGTGGGCTTTTCAACTCCGCTTCAAAAATCCATAAACCCAAACACCCACATGGAATATGGCTCTTTGGGCTTTGTTTTCACACGCAACGCAATCAATTTGATGGAATACATATTTTTTTAAACTAAGGAGTTGTTTGGAATGTACTTTTTGAATTTTAGATTAAAAAGTTGAGAAAAAAAAAATGATTATTTGGGTTAATTTTTTGACTTTTTACGAAAAAATGTATATTAAAAAATTGTATAAATTAGTGTGTAGGAGAAGTTAGGAAGAGTAGGTAGTACGGCCGTATCGTCTGGGCAGAGTGATTTGATATAAGAAATGGTTACCTATTTTTCGAACATTGCATTGACGGTGTTGTTCGGCCCGTGGGGGCCATCACGGGGTCCTGTTTTGATAATCTGAACCGTTCAATGTGTAGAACTTGTTGAGTACTATATACTTGTAAAAAATCACGTTGATCGGATATCGATAGCTATCTGATCGGATTAGTTTTTTTCAACCGTTAAATATAACACCATCCATTTTTTTTATACAAAACTGATTTGATTATGTAGTTAGCGATATCTGATCAACGTGATTTTTTACAGACATATAGTACTCGACGAGTTCTACACATTAAATGGTTCAGATTATCAAAACGGGACCCGTAATGGGCCCCTAAGGGCCGAACAGCACCATGTTGTTTGTGCACCCCGCCTGTGCAATTTTTTCAAAAAACTCAGCAAAAGTCTGTGGGATGTCAGACTGAGTTGTTATAATTTTTGTGTAAATTTTTTTTTTTTTTTTTGGTGAATAGTGATAACTTTTTAACTTTTTTAGTAATTTTTTGAATTTTTAGATTATCTGGGATATGCCAAATCAGGCCAAAAATAATGTAATTATAATAGTTTAAAAGGAAAAATAATTTATAAATAAAAATTTATAAAATAAACATATCCAAAATTATATGTTAGTCACATTTTTTAAATTATAACGAAAATAGATGATTTCTTGATTGGAAATGAAACTATCACAAGTCATATAATTTTGTATAAATTTTTTATACAATTATTTATTTATTCATTTTTGTATACTATTACTCTTTTGAAAATGTAAGCCAACATAATAGACATTTTATTTTAAAGTGGTAAAATTAAAATTTATTATATTATTTTGAATATTATTTAATTACTTGTGGAAAATTCATATTGACCAGGTAAGTAAGGTGTCATTTTCTTTATAAAATAATAATAATAATAATAATAATTTATTTATACCATTGACGCGAATGTAGCAAGTAGAATGAAGAAGCATTGAAACAAATGAAGAACATGAAGAACATGATCAGAAAGCACTCATTGACGCGAATGTAGCAAGTAGAATGAAGAAGCATTGAAACAAATGAAGAACATGAAGAACATGATCAGAAAGCACTAATAAAATTTAATTTATTTGGACATTTTATTTGAACATAAAGTATTTAAATACAGAAAATAACTTACAATTACAATTGTAGCAACTGCAAGGATCTTAATTGAGTTACAAACAGGAAGGGGGGTAATTCTCACTCAGAGCCCTCTGGTTTTTCAGAATATAAATTTCTAAAATGTTGAAGAGTGCCGACTGAGTTCTAATTGCTTGCAATATATAGAAAAGGAAAATACAGTAATCATGTGACTAAAAGAAGATACAGTAATCTTGTGACTTCGATTATTGATGAAAGCAGCTGGCAGCGCATGGGGTGAAGAAGATGCTGTCGGATGCTTTCGGTGGAGTAGAAACACGGGTGAACAGTTGATCATCTTTAGACAAAAGTTGACTGGATGAATAGTGAAAGTGAACAGTAAAAGTGAACAGTAAATTTTACTATTCATTACTTTCGGTGGAACATGTGAATATATGAATCATTATAGATACAAATTAGCAGCTTTTCTCAAAAGAGTATTGATTGAAGCTAATTGATATTTATAGGGAATCCTATGTTGATCAGGCAAATAGGTCCTGAGCATCTTGAAACTCTGGACCAGAAAATTGATTAGTTGATTCTTCAGAAGAGTGTACACTTTCTGAACCTCCGTTTGAACTGTCTGAATCGGTTGATTGGGCCTGAGCTTGATCCACAAGTTGGCGGGCTAATTGGAGCATTTCTTCTCTGGGTGACTTGGGCTTAATCTTGGATTTGACTTTGGACTGAGTAGGAGGTGAAATGGGCTTTGCCTTCACCTTGGACTTTGATTTGGATTTATCAATGGGCTTGTTTGACTTGGGCTTGGAACCACTAGATGAGGGGCTTCCAAAGTTGATTGGAGGAAGGCTGGGCTGACTTCCTTGGCTGATTGCAGCAGTTGGGTTCTGCTGGTTTTGAGCAATAACAGGAGTTGGAGCACATTGATCAAGAGGGAATTCTTCTTGAACAATTTCAAGAATTCTAGGCACATTATACTTAGCCCACCATTTGACTGTGTGTTGACGAGTGATTATATGATCATTAATCCCATAATGCCATTTAAATATCTATGGAATTTTGTATTTGGATATGAAAATGAGCAATAAAGGAAATTGTCTTTGATGAGCAGTGAATGGGTAGACAGAGGCAAAATAATTAATTATGTCACTGAGAGGACTAGGAAGTGAAAAATCTAGAAACCCTCTAGATGTTGATTTGTGATTATGTAACAATTTTAAACAGAATATAACAATCCCAATCAAACAATCAAGAGAAAGAGACACAATGATTTTTACGTGGAAAAACCACAGTTGGACACCTCCAACTGTGATAAAAAAAAACCATGGGCAACTGCCACAAGACAATCCACTAAGAAGAATTAAAGGAATTACACAGGTATACTCTCAATTATCTAGCGAATCCACAACGCCTAATTGAACCAACCTCTATGTGCCTCTTCCAACCCCATCTTCACCACAGAATTGTCTTTCTGATGAGCCACTTCGGATTCCACCAAAGCTTCAGGCTCGAATTCTTCAGAATCCACAACTGAAGAACAACTCTCTCTTTTGTGTATAACAAACAAACCTTTGATGTACTCTCTTTAAACCATGAGTTGAATACTCAATAAAAACATCAAAGAAAACTTAACAAAATATCTCCAGATATAACCCTTAAGAACCAAAAAGAAGATCTGGAGAGATTCAATGAATGAATCAATGAATAGCCTAGATTTGGAAGAAACCCAACTATTTATAGAAAACCAAAACAAACCTAGTTGGGAAAGAAAACCAACTTCTTGTAGAAAACCAACTTGTTGCAGAACTCCAAAGTAATCCTGTTTTTGAAGGAAACCAACTTCTTAAAGAACTCTTGTTACAACCTTGGTTTTGATCCATGGAATTTGACAACAAAAGGTCCTAACAATCTCCCCCTTTGTCAAATCCTGGATAAAACCAATCTAAAACAAATTTCCTAACAAAATCTCTCAAGCAGCACCACCAACTATGAACCAGCACTCAAATCCATGCTCTTGAACAATTATCCTGAAATAAAATAACCACACACAAGCCAACCAAAATATGTGGAACTGGATTAAATAACAAAATATAAATCAATCCATAAACAAAATACTAACAATCCAATTGTACCAAAGAAGGATATAAGCAAAAGTAAAAACACTGTACCATCAACCAAACTACTGTACCATCAATATACATCAAACACTGGTAATGATGAACCAAACTCCCCCTCATTAAAAACAACCACAAACACTGAAAACAGTGAACAAATAATATGGTGGAGCAAGCAAGGAATTTCAGATTTGTACCATAAAACACACAAGACTATCCAAGAAGCACAATTACTTGAAAACACAATGTGCACAGTCTGTAGAAGATTCCTCATGAAAGAAAGTGATGCATTATGTGAAAAGCATAGATCCCATGAGAAAAGTGTGTGTGTGACTCTTAGAGTTTGACAAACACTAGATTCAAATCCTAGTAGTGATATGAAAGCTGAACCTGCGACAAGAGAATCTCAGCACAACTGAGGAAAGTCAAACCACTAGGAATCAAGGGGTATTTGGTGAGTAAAGGCGGAGGCTCCCCCTCAATGAATGAATCCTTTAATTTTTTTTCCTTTTTTTTTTCACATCTTTTTCTTTTTCTTTTGCATATTTTTTCTTCTTTTTCTTTTTCTTTTGCACCCTCATTGGCGGTTGACACGCTCAAGAGTATGAAAACCGAACCAGAGAAGCATGGATATAATAAGGATAGCCTGGTTGGTGACTCTGAGGTAGCCTTTTCCTCATGCCTGGACTACAAAGAACAGAGGGGAAAGCCATGGAGATGCAAAAAGATGGAAGGTGGTTAAGAGACTCAACATCACCCATGATATGCTAGTATAGGTCAATTCCTCTAGAAAAGCAAAAGATACAATGCCAGAAATCCATGAAAAAAAAAACACTGAGTCGGAAGAGTCCAATATTTGCTAATCCAAGAGTGTGTACAGAATGAGACATACTAATCAAAGAACACACACTCCAAAATGAGTAACGACCAGAGAAAGCACACACATATTAACATGTAATGGATATTCTCATCAATTCCAATATGCACCAAGGACATCTCAAAAAAATTCAAGCTTGCAAAACCATACTAAGAAAATCTTTTTGGGGTTTTTTTTTTATTTTTTTTATTTTTTTTTCTCATAAAAAAAACACACAGAGACCAAAAAAAAAACTAAACAGAGTAAACGCATTAACACAAGTCAAGTTTTCTCACCCAAATCTTTTTGGTCTTAACAAAATCAGGTCTAGCGGACTTGGTAAGAGTTGTGGCGTTGTGAACACACTCATGAATCTTGGTATTCTGCCTAGACATGTAAGGTTGTCTCCTAACCCAAAAAGTATTCGAATTTCTACCCTTTTGAGACACTCTCCCATGCAACTTATAACAATAAGGGCGAATATGGCCATGCATACCACAATGATGACAAATAAAAACAGGGTGTACAGAGTGTACCTTCTTTTCTTTTACCTTACCAACTCTAGGGAGTTTGAGAAGTCTTTCCTCTTGTTGAATCTTTTGTCCTCCCTTTCCTTGAGTTCTTGTATCATGAGATGTGGAAGCACTCTGTTTTTGCTCTCTCTTATCTCCAAAGCCAATGCCACTCTTGTCTGAACAGATTTGTTGAGACCCAATGATATCCTCCAAGGTCTTTGATCCTTTGTTCCAAAGACCAATGGTAACCATGGCACACTTGAGCTCTTCCTCTTTCTTGATCATTAGTTCTTCCAAGGAAACTTGTGATATCTCGAGAGATTCAATCTTTTCTTCATACATGGTATGAGTTTCCTGTAGCTCATTCCTCTCTGTCTCACAAGTCAACAGTTTTGCACAAAGAACTTGTTGATCATCAGCTATCTTGATGGCATTGATCCTAGCCTTGGAAATCTCCTCTTTAAGTTTGACATTCTCACTTTCACATGCTTTGAGTTTCTTTGTGAGTTTGTCATTTAATTTGAATAAATTAAGAGACTCCTTATACAGCTTTTCATAGGCTTGCTCAAGCTCTTCATGATCACTCTCCGATGATTCATCATCAGTGGTATTCTCAACTGACCTCTTCAAAGACTCTGTTTGTCCGTCAGTTTCGGAAGCCACCATGAAAACAAGGAATTGCTTATGTCCCTCTTCGCCTTGATCTTCGTTGTCACTGTCATCTTCATCAGATTCTGATTCATCATCCCAAGTGATGGCGAGAGCTTTCTTCTTCTTCAAACGAGTGGGGCATTCTGAAGCAAAGTGGCCAAATCCTTGGCATTCATAGCATTGGACGCTTTCAGAGTTACCTTGTATCTTTCCTTTCTCCTTCTTGGCTATAGAATTAATTTTGACTTTATCTTTGCCTTTGGATTTATGAGAATGAGTAGATTCCAAAAGATTAGGATTTTTATTCAAAAAAGATTTTTTAAATTGTTTAACAAAAGCAGCCATAATCTTGGAATCTATCTCACAATCCTCATCAGAATCCTCTACCACTTTATGAGCACTACTAAAAGCAAAATCTTTTTGTTTCTTTTTGAAATTTCTATGTGCCTCAAAAGTTTGGAGATTTCCAACCAACTGATCTAGCTTGAGGTTGTCAACATCTTGAGCCTCCTCAATAGCTGTAACTTTTGGTTGGAACCGATCGGGCAAGGATCTCAAAATTTTTCCCACAACTTTGGATTCCGGTATTTTTTTCACCTAAATTGAAGCTGGAATTAACAATGTCACTCAACTTCGCATAAAATTCATCAAAGGTCTCACTATCTTTCATTGAAAGGTTTTCGAAACTAGACGTGAGCCTTTGAAGTTTTGATCGTTTAACAGAAGGAGTGCCCTCATGAATAGTTTGTAAGATATCCCAAGCCTCTTTTGCGACTTCACAATTACAAATTCGACTAAACTCTTCAGGTGTGACGGCGCAAAAGAGAGAATTGATAGCTTTACTATTCCAGCTACTATTTTGGTAATCAGTTGTGTCCCACTTATCAATTGGTTTGGGGAAAGTTACTCCATCAACAGTAATCGTTGGTTCAGTCCACCCATTCATGACAGATTGCCAAACTTTTTCGTCAATAGATTTTAAAAAAGACCTCATCCGAGCTTTCCAAAAAGAATAATTGGATCCGTCAAGTAGGGGTGGTCGAACCATAGAATTTCCCTCACGAATTGTATCCATTATCACAAATCAAACAAGATCTCGTTCTAAACGATTTTTTTTTTAAAAAAAATAAAGCGATCCAAAAGAATTTTTTTTCTAAAAAAAATAGAACGACCTGCTCTGATACCAATTGAAAAATCTAGAAACCCTCTAGATGTTGATTTGTGATTATGTAACAATTTTAAACAGAATATAACAATCCCAATCAAACAATCAAGAGAAAGAGACACAATGATTTTTACGTGGAAAAACCACAATTGGACACCTCCAACTGTGATCAAAAAACCACGGGCAACTGCCACAAGACAATCTACTAAGAAGAATTAAAGGAATTACACAGGTATACTCTCAAGTATCTAGCGAATCCACAACGCCTAATTGAACCAACCTCTATGTGCCTCTTCCAACCCCATCTTCACCACAGAATTGTCTTTCTGATGAGCCACTTCGGATTCCACCAAAGCTTCAGGCTCGAATTCTTTAGAATCCACAACTGAAGAACAACTCTCTCTTTTGTGTATAACAAACAAACCTTTGATGTACTCTTTTTAAACCATGAGTTGAATACTTAATAAAAACATCAAAAAAAACTTAAAAAAATATCTCCAGATATAACCCTTAAGAACCAAAAAGAAGATCTGGAGAGATTCAATGAATGAATCAATGAATAGCCTAGATTTGGAAGAAACCCAACTATTTATAGAAAACCAAAACAATCCTAGTTGGGAAAGAAAACCAACTTCTTGTAGAAAACCAACTTGTTGCAGAACTCCAAAGTAATCCTGTTTTTGAAGGAAACCAACTTCTTAAAGAACTCTTGTTACAACCTTGGTTTTGATCCATGGAATTTGACAACAAAAGGTCCTAACAGGAAGGATATCTGAAATAGCACCATAGTGAGTCCACCATCTCAGAAACCAGGTTGGTAATTCGGATTTGAACTTTTGATCAAAGGATATGAACCAAGAATGACTAAAGGTTTCATTTTGGTACACGAAAATCTTGAACCAGGCATCAACATAATCATGGTAGTTATATTGAATGGAGTGACCAGGTAGATCTCGAAGCTGATTAGGAGGACCCCATTCAGCTAAGGACACAATGTTGTGAATATAAATTGAATGATACAGGATCTTGTAAGCATAAACTTGATCCTGGATTGGTTTGATTAAAATGGAATGGTGAT